>JAHKKF010525118.1:7687-41662 GCA_019740295.1 Labeo calbasu | reverse complement strand
TATTTGGCAGCACAACTGTTGATATTATCCAACACTGATCATTCTAATAATAAATCCGCATATTAGAATGATTTCTGAAGGATCATGTGACACTTCAGCTTTTCATCACAGGAATAAATTCTATTTTAAAGTATGTTAAAATAAAAAACATTATTTTATATTGTAAAAACATTTTGCAATATTACTGTTTTTTTTTCTATATTTTTAATCAAATAAAAAGTCTTACTGACCCCAAACTTTTGAACTGTAGTGTACATTGAAGTTATATTTGTAAAAATACCTGCATGTAATTACATCTGTAATTAATTTATGTAATTATAATTACACTCTTAACCCATCCATTACACCTTAAACCTACCCATATATTCTACCCTATATCACCAACCGTACCCGTATCCCATCTCAATAGCAGTAATAGTGTTTTTCAGTACAATATGAACACAAGTACCTTGTACTTATGTTTTTTTTTTTTATGTGCGTAAATAGTAGTTAAGGCCACCTAATATAAAGTGGGACGATTTTTTTTAAAAGCCTCCATGTAGAACATAACCAGAGAATAGTTTTATATTTCCACGACTTTTAGCATTTTGGTAATTTCTGTTTGCAATGATTGTCATTGCTATAAATGAGCAATGAACCCTGAGACAGTGGGCTACTGTGATATAACAAGACCCTTATGTGTTGATTCTGACATATAAATAATTTCAATTCAACTGAATGATCACCTATTACATAGTTGTGGCTTAATCACAGATTCAGACACCTGTCCACCCCTCCCCCCATACCAGCCACCCTCTTCTAATCTCCCACCACCCCCTCACCATGTGTCTCTCCACAAAACATTTTTATCAGCAAATAGTACATGCATGCTCATTCATGCAAAAGCCAAAATCAGGAGCCACTTGATTGAATCAAGTTTGAGGAAATGATCAAAGAAACGAACTGTTTAACATTGTTCCAACAGTTAAAAGACAGATACCTCCTCTGTAAAAGTAACAGGACAGTAGACATTCCCAGGTTCCTTTATGAATATTGAGCTACTATATTGAGCAAGATACTGTCACAGCCTGGCTGTTGCTTTCCAAACCTCTACATGCTTTATTCTCTATATAAGATGCATTAATGGTGTCTGAGTTTTTGTTTCCTTTTACAAACATATACATCAAATTGGAATTAATATCTTGCATGAGCTAGAGGAAATGTATCGCTTTTTAGGTAACAAAAGGTGAGTCTATTATAGTTATACAGTTTTGCCCTGGACAACAGTCATTATACATCAGTATTTGTTAGATGAACATCAGTGTGACAATTTCAGAAAAATTAACAAATATTATAATATTCTATATTATAAATTTTAAGAAAATAAGTCTACATCAGCTCTAGTGTCATATTTACAATAGAAATTATTAGTACACTCGGCATTACTTTAAGATAGGATTTTATCACCATATTTTCATGTACATGTCTGTTTAACTAGAAAATAAACAAAAAGCAAAACAATACATTGCGAACGTGCAGATTAGGGGGAGAGATTGTGCATTTAGGCGGCAAAGCTTTACTAGTCGTTAACGCGTCATCACATGACGCTCGGGCTCGCGCTTAAATTATGCAATTAGTAGAATCACTCTCACCCATGATACTATTCGAAGAATAGTCTGCGGTTGCTGAAAGAACGTAATTGGATCGAAGGTGCCACCAGCCTTGCCAGCCCCGTATGCCTGCTCCATCCTTAGAGGTTCGTGATTTCTCCGTGTCTGAAGTTTTTTTATATAGAAATATAATTGACCTTGGTGTCGAATCAATTTATCCAAGCGGTACACCTTGACTCTTCGCGCTTTGCTCTCGTCTGTCGCCCAGTCTTGATCTTGGATGTCCGCTCGTGGAGGTTTTCTTGCAAAACGATGTCCCTTCCACTCCGTACCTCTCTCATTTCAAGGGTGGAGAGAGGAGACTGAGTAAACACGCATCCGGGGAAACACGAGAGCGCGCATTATGCTGTCAAGCTTGATGCGCACTCTCGAGGATACTTAGGCGCGCCACCGACCACGTGCCCGCCAGACGCTGAGTAGCCAGTGTGTGTGGAAGAAATACATTTGGAATAGGCGTAGATTACTTTAGAAAACATTATTAGTGTAAACAGCAGTATTCCTAAAATTATGGGAAACCACCAAAGGCTATTACATTGAATTGTAAAATAAAACTTGTGCCACCTAGTGACTGCCCATAGCCCACACCCAGAGGACAAATGCTTAGTCATGTGTAGACACAATATTACATAAAAATATTTATTTAGTTTGTGGTAAGTAAAACCAAAAATATAGTGATGCACTGCAAACTGTTCCAAATATACTTGCCAAAGACAGTTGTCAAAATTTCAACTTTACAGGTGGTAATGGACAAAGTAATATTTGTAATCTATATTAAATCACTATAATATAATATAATATAATATAATATAATATAATATAATATAATATAATATAATATAATACAGTTGAGGTCAAATGTTTACATACACCTTGCAGAATCTGTAAAATGTTAATTATTTTACTAAAATAAGAAGGATCATACAAAATGCATGTAATTTTTTTATTTAGTACTGACCTGAATGAGATATTTCACATAAAAGACATTTACATATAGTCCACAAGAGAAAGTAATAACTGAATTTCTTAAAATTACCCTATTCAAAAGTTTACATACGCTTGTTTCTTAATACTGTGTTGTTACCTGAATATTGCTCGTAAGTCCTTTGTTTGTCCAGTCCTTGTTAAACTGCCCGCTGTTCTTCAAAAAATCCTTTGGGTCCCTCAAATTCTTTTTTCAGCATTTCTGTGTATTTGAACCATTTCCAACAATGACTGAGTGGTTTTGAGATCCATCTTTTCACAGTGAGGACAACTGAGGAACTCATATGCAACTATTACAGAAGGTTAAAACTCTCACTGATGCTCCAGAAGGAAACATGATGCATTAAGAGCCAGGAAGTGAAAACTTTTTGAATTTAAAGATCAGGGTAAATTTTACTTATTTTGTCTTCTGGGAAACATGTAGGTATCTTCTGTAGCTTCTGAAGGGCAGTACTAAATGAAGAAAATATATTTAGGCAAATAAAAGGAAAAATGTACACATCTTCATTCTGTTCAAAAGATTACACCCCTGGCTCTGAATGCATTGTTTTTCCTTCTGGAGCATCAGTGAGTGTTTGGACCTTCTGTAATAGTTGCATATGAGTCCCTCAGTTGTCCTCACTGTGAAAAGATGGATCTCAAAATCATAGTCATTGTTGGAAAGGGTCCAAATACACAAAAATCTGAAAAACCAAAGAATTTGTGCGACCTGAAGGAATTTTCTGAAGAACAGCAGGCAGTTTAACTGTTTAGGACAAACAAGAGACTCATAAACAACCACCACCAAAAGAAAAAAAACGCTATGGATCTTTCAGGTAACAATAAAGTATTAAGAATCAAGTGTATGTAAACTTTTGAACAGAGTCATTAAATAGTAAATAAAATAGTAAATTCAACTATTATTTTCTTTTGTAGACTATATGCAAACATCTTTAATGTTAAATATCTTATTCAGGTCAGTACTATATAAAAAACAACATGCATTTTCTATGATCCCTCTTATTTTGGTAAAATAATTAACATTTTGCAGATTCCGCAAGGTGTATGTAAACTTTTGACCTCAACTTTATATAATTAATTTTTCAGCATAACTTCTGTAATGATTTAGGAACATAAAAAAACAAAACAAAAACAAAAACAAAATTATATATATATACACTTTTCAGGAAGTCGACACTTGTGAAAATTCAGCAGTTCATTTGAAGAGGATGGAGGGAGACTACTGTTGGTATATGGTAGATTCTATCTGAGTTTAGAAATAATGTATTAAATAGAAATTAGCTAATGCTTCACATGTTATGAGGGCTAGGTTTAAAGTCAGTATTACAATACAATGTCAACTACTGAATGAAAATAACAGGTACAGTGTGTTATGAACATTTTGGCTGGTAACCAGAGGCTGATGGTGATTATCAGTCAGAAATAAAATGCATAACACTGAAGTGAGTGTGTAAATTTACTAAGGTGTTATTTACAAATAAGTGGTTCACAGAGTTTAGTAAGAGTGCTTAATCAAGCAATACTTGTTTTTTAAAAAAATACTTGGTACAATATTTTTGTGTAAATTCATCCATGCACATCCATTTCAAGCACAATCTGTATCTTCAGTCACACACAAAAAGTCCATAAAAGAAAAAGGTTCAAAATTGTACTTCCACAGTTAACAGAGTAGAGTTGCAGTGGTTTTGATTCATGGCAAAAGTTCCAATGCACTGCAGCAAAGATTAGTGCGAATACATTTTCACAGGTGTCCAAGGTAAGTCCCTCAAAACACAATTCCTATTGCTGCACTGACCCAACAGGAAAGGCTTATTGAGAGTACAAAATGTGTTCTGTACAGTATTTAAGCATATAACCTTTTATTCATATCTAAGAGCAGCTTTTCTAACCCAAGCATATTTTAAAAATGGCAACACTGGTTTTAGATAAGTACAAAAGGGGAACTTTTACCAACAGTACAAAATACAGTGTCATTATGTGTCAACCACTAGGATTCGATAAGTCACATTGGAGTAAACACACAAATTTATTCAGCAAACATTTCACTCCTGTTTGTGAAACGTACGATTTCCACACATCTTAATGGTTCAGCTCTACATAGTAATATAGACAAATAAAACGTTTGAGTAAACCACTACAATGAAATTCATTCTAGATTGATAAAATCTTTCAATCCTTACAACAGCCCTCTTTTTCACCTGTATCAAATTAATTTTTTTCATTTATATTTCTTTTGAAAAGGAAAAAAGCACTTTAAGGCTTATGGATTGCTTCCCAAAGTCTAAAGTTTAAAATGGCTCTTGGTCATTCTTAAAAAAATGGGTATCACTTCTTGAGAGGAGTGCAGATTTAAAGATACGACTCCCTCTGGCCTCATGAACTGCTGCCAGAACTACATTAGATGTTTAAACCATCTGAAGGACATCTAAAAGGGTGTGAGGACTTTAGATGCTTCTTTACAAGCACTCATTTTTGGTACCTAATCTTGATGGTTGGAATAAACGCCTATCACTCAGGTAAGTGCCATGTCTCTTATTGTGCTTTTCATCCGACTCACTAGTAAGCATCTATAAGAATGAAAGGTATAGCAAAGATGGTGCCATGACCAGTCCTGGACAGCATGCAAGTTACTTGACGTTGAAGACCATGAGAGGCCTCTCTTCACGCTTCTGCCAGGGGCTCTTCTTATTCTCTCCGTCGTCATCTTTGTCGTCAGCTTCATTGTCATCATCAGGACTGGTGACAGAGTCTCTGTGGACCTCGCTGGCACTACTACGGGTGCTGTTGTCCCGACTGCGGCCTTTACGAGGGAACGTCCCACCTCTGGATTCAGAGGTCTCATCAAGCAGTGGCGCTGTGGAGTTCTCCTCAGGCGAGTACACGGCTGAATGGCTCTCACTGCTTGTGTCCGGTGTTTCGATAACGGGAAGCTTGGAATAAATCTTTCCATGAGCTTTTCTTTCACCTCCCTCCTTTGCCTTGCCCTCCTCTTTTACTTTCCGGTGAGTAGATTTCCCTGAACTCACGGGGAGTGCTTCAGTACGGTGGTCCTGGGCCAGATTGCTGGGGCCCACGGGTGCACGCAAGGCTTCATTGCTTAGCTCAATGTAGGAGTGTCTAACAAGAGAATTTGAACGCCCGTCAAGGGAAACGAACCAGGCACGAGGGTGTGGCTTTACCCCAAGCTCCAGAAGCTTTTTCTCAGTCATCGCTTGCAGCTCTCCGTTCATTTGCGCAATGGTGGAGTCATTGAAAAGGACGGGAATACGGACAGGGGCAGTGGATTGTTCCGATCCCCAGTTCTCCTCTGAAGGTCCCTCTGCTTGCTGGCTAGACGACTCCTCTTCCTTTTCTTGCTTGGCCTGCTGCTGATGTTGTTGTTGTTGCTTTTGACTCTGTTGCCGTGGGAGCGTCATGCTAACCTGGATGCCCTCCATATCATGCTGCAGCTGTTGCTGCCTTTCCATTGCCTGCTCCACAGCTGACAGGTCAGAAGACAGATGCATATAATGTGCAGGGATGACCAACGTGGGGACCATGCTGTGGTACATGCTCTCCTTCATCTGCTCCATAGAGTGGCAGAAGATCAGCTGGCCAGGCTGGGTGTTAATGGAACTGGGCCGACTGAGGTGATCCCCTGCCGATGCATAATACTCCGGGGGTTTGCTGTCCCGACTGTGATCCTGATAGTGGCCGGTAAATGGTGGCAAAAGTGGAGGTGGAGACGGTGGGTCTGATGAATAGCCCTGGTTGTCTTT
The DNA here is from genome assembly GCA_019740295.1 of Labeo calbasu. NCBI lineage: Eukaryota > Metazoa > Chordata > Actinopteri > Cypriniformes > Cyprinidae > Labeo > Labeo calbasu. The sequence goes on along the minus strand of JAHKKF010525118.1, from coordinate 35,274 downwards.
AGCATTACGGTGATGATATCTGCGCTCATCAGAGTCCTCAGCAGAGCTGTAACCTTTGCTATAGTCATCCTGCAGGAGCGGGTCTCGAGTTCCTGTGTTTGAAGAGCGAGTGGCCTTCAAAGGGAAGCTCTCCCCTCGCTTTGTGTCAGCGTTCATCCTGGAGTTGCGCTGTCTCTGGGTGGGACCATGTCTGAAGAAGTCCTCTCGAGAGCTGTGGAGATCACGGTTGGATGAAAGGTCAGATTTGATGCCGTCATGGTCGGCGGACGAGGACGCTGTCTCCATGTGTCCACCACTGATGAGATTTAGGTGGGAAGTGGATGTGCCCTGGTCTCTCTTTGAACTCTCCAGAGTGGATGAGAGGTACATTTTACGGCGATGCTGCCGAGGTTTTAGACACCGCCTCCTGAAATATTATAATAATATCTGTTAGATATTATACCACATATACATACATATGAAGAAAACAAACAACTACCTACTACAGTTTCACCAAAATAACAACAAATACAAATGTAGTTTAGGGGGCTTTTACACTTGGCACGTTTGCCGTGGTCAGAGCCTGAGTGCGACTGTTCCCGGCGCCCCCTACAACTTTTGTTTTTGACTCATTTGCACGATACTGGAGTCATTGAAAAGCACAGGACGCATGGTCATCGTTGGTCATCGGCCAAAATGCATGCGGACGTAAAAATTGGGGAAGAAATCGGGATACAAATCGATTCTGCGTTCCAGGTTTCCACGACCCATTCTGCAATCCATTCCATCCGGTAGAAATCTATTCCGCATTCCGGGTTTTCACGATCCATTCCGCCCAGTAAAAATCAATTCCACCTTCTGGGTTTCCGTGGGGTGGTGATTTAGTTTCCCCCAGTAGAAATCGCATTCCACAAGGCACCATGCAATTGCGTAGGTTACGTGATGCCTAAACATGCTACTACCCAGGTCCACACGACAGCTTTCACATTAGCATTTTTTCATGCAAACTAAACTGCCAATGTGAAAGTCCCTTAATATGTTGCTCAATCTGCTGATGGAAATGATCTGGCAAGATTTGCTCATGGCAAGACTTTTGTGTATGCCTATACAAAAGTCTTGCTATGTCATGGGTTTTACAACTTGGTAAGGCCAAACTTACAAGGATAAGCTATTAATCACTTTTTCAGGCACACAACAAACATACACACAGAGCAACAATACCTGCAGTAGTACAGTAGCAAACACAGCAGAATAAGCACTAGCAGGGCCATGGCACCCAGAATCGCTAGCAGGAAAATGGTGTGATAAGTAGTGATGTCCCTTAGACCAGAGGTGTTCAGACCTGTTCCTTTAATACAAAAAAAAAGTATTAAAAAAAGTATCTCTTAAGCATTAAAAAAGCAAACCAGTTCAACCAAAATTAAACCAGGCAGAATATAGATATTGAACAACATTTTAAATTAATTGAACCTTTAAAGTCGTTCTGTGTAATTTTATGGTTACTGATCAAGGAAAATGTAAAAACCTAAAATGGCTGTTATTTATCACACAATATAATATACTATGTAACTGCTGCTGCTCTCACCTGAGGTTGAGGGAAATGCTGCAAGCCAGTATCCTAAATTTGGGGCCACAAAACTCCATGTCATCTGAGTGCTCTCTTTTTTAATATATCCAGCACCACTTCTGACCCATAGACCTGCAGCAAACCAGGACTTTATTACAAAATGAGCAAACAGTAATAAATGCAATGAAAACTTGCTTCAGCTTACAGGAAAAGCTCAATTAAATGTGAATGGGCAGTACGCCAAGGACAGATTAGACCCCAACTGTGCCAAATTACATATTCAATAGCTTTTCTTCATTAAAAAGTAATTTTAGGTCTAGGATCAGTCTAGGTTACCATTTAATATTCAAAATTACAGATAATGTAATACGGTGCACGAAAGCAGGGCAGTGAGGGGCATACATTTTGCAACAAACCCTAAGGCCAAACAAAAGAGCATAGAGAGTTAATATGTTCTGACAGGGTGAACCCTGACAAATACGATTTCAAATGTCTCCCTGCACTAAAGATGAAATGCTCTCTGTGCTGGACTTCACAACTGGAGCGTACACAATGAAGCTGTTACTATAAATAAATACTACACTATATGTAAAATCAACAATAACATGAAACTATTTTTATTGGAATCTGATGCTTTTTTATTCCCTATTAAATACTGCTATTTATCATTTAATATTTCACAGCTTTGTGCACTTTCAGCTCCACAGCAGAATCCTACCAGTACCTACAGCAGAAAACTGCCCAAGACTGACCCATGCAGCTACATGCAATGTGTAATTACGCACACTAGAAGGTGCTATATGTTCAGCTCAGCAGGGAGACCTGCGTTCCAACGCAGGGGGCTTTCCCAGTATAGTAAGCCCCACCAAGAACCATGTGTATAAGCATTCGCTCGCTCTGTTTGGGCTATTTTGTCTGTGATCTGTCTCCAAAGCAAACAGGGAGTTAGTAGCCACATGGCAAATATCAGCGACGCAATTAATGTTGTCATAATCTGAACACACTGGGGTATTCAGGCCCCACCCATTTTAGATTAAACAAACGGCTGGACTGTGCAGTCGGTGACATCATATAAATTTATGCTGTGTTAGTAAATGAGACTCACAGAGTGACTCAGGGCTCTTGGTTGCAGCCGCATTCTTAACATCCACGTTTCTACAGTCTACAGAGAAAAATCTGAGACAATACAGACTTTTGTAGTTTCCGGTCGCATGCATCTATCACATGGTCAAAAACACACTTACTGAGAGCTCACAGCTGCCCACTACTCAGGAATACAGTCCCCTGTTCTGCAGAACTAACTATTCTCTGAAAAGGTTCTCTCTGACCACCCACACACACTGAATATTCAGGGTTTTCATTCTCTATAGCTATCCAGCGTTCTCCATCTAGATAAGACATTTGGCATCCTGGTAACTGGTAGGCGCCGTTTGAGCAGCTCCATGTGCAAAGTTCTAAAATCTTTCTTTATTTGGCTCTAAAACAAGCTCCTGCTTACCTTACCCACTCATATTATCACTAATGTCAAAATTAATCTAATATATGCCTAAAAGATGACTAAAGGCCTTTGTAAATTAAATAAAATATTGCATTGTGAAGTCCTGTAGGGGACGATACTCCGACAACAAAACATTCTTACAAGACTTATCTGTCAATTAGCTTGAAAACAGGGCAAAGGTCAGAGGTGTCAGAGAAGGCTTTCTGGGCCAACTGCCTCTTACTGATAGCTATCACAGTACTGTGGGTATCATGGATTAGAAATTCCTTAAATGCATTGTGGGTCATCTTTGATTACTGTACCTTTATTTAAACCAAGAACAGTTGCATGAAGTTGACCAGGACGTTGCGGCAATCAAAACAAACAAAAAAAAAGCTTATGTATAGATAAATATATCAACTCAAAAGTTTAATAAATAAGATACCATTCAATAAAGTCTGGTTACATTTCCTGACCGATCATTCATTTTCCTATAGCAGTGGGTGGGCAAAGGGGGAAGTTGGGATTAGGTTGCCATAGACTAAGCTGCTTAGTTTCAATTCATTTGAGATTTCTCTGTGGAGCTAAGAGGGGCTAAATGAATCTTTAACCACACTTTAAGAGAGATCCTAATAAGCAGCCCAGACATTAGAGTGGAGAGCTGAAAAAAATGTAACACAGATGAACCAGATAACCTGGAATGACGTGCAACTATATCAAATGTAATCTACGGAAAACTAAGACCTAAATGTAAAGCTAGAAAGTGAGCCGATGCCCTCTTTTAGTCATATTGATTTTTCCACCAGAGCTGTTCTCTTTATTAAGCTGGCATCAGTGAAGGATCTAGGGAATTCTGTAAAGCTTGCCAGGTACTAAATCACATCCTGTTTTGGGAGCTATGTCGTGACGGGGTCAATGTCTGGAGATGATTTCTGCTTTATGAATTGGCAGGCTATTATCTCTCCAGTGTGAGAAGACCTAACAGCTTTCTTTGATTTGTACTGCACACTCACTTCACCTGCTCTCACTTGATCTGAACCTGCCTGAATGGCTCTCAACTAGATCTGGAAATTCCACAATGTCTTTCTCCATCTTTCCTCCTCTCTTAACAATTTCACTCTGCTTCTTGTATACTTTTAACAAATGTCAAGTTAAGCCCTTGTCATCTTACTCCAAATCCTCATAGGCCCCTTTTCCAGCAGCAGGAACCAGGTGCTAGTTCAGAGCTAATGTTTGGAGTTATTTCACTGAATACATCTCATCTTTCCCAGCAACGATGCGTCGGCGCCAAACACAAACACACCAGGCTTGCTCGAGATGCATCAGTGCCGCGTAGACTGTTCGGCGCATGACACCAAAGCACCGCGAGCAGATGATTCTTAAAACATTTAAATTGGTCTCGCTGCACTTCAACGCCACATGCCGACCGGTTCGCACAGCTTGCGACAAGCCTAATATAAACAATGACTTTGCAGACCAACGTCGGCATCCAAACACAGCGAATTTCTGTTTGTCTTGTTGGTCACGATAACCCCAGCCCCTGACGGAAGCAGTTATTACTTCTAGAAACAGAAATGTTTTGGTGCTACTTACGAACCACTTTTTCTGGTTCCGAGCTGGTGCTTTGGGTGTCGAAAAACAAAGAACTGATTTGAAACTAGGCTTTGGCTCTGAACCAGCACTCAAACTGCCTTTTGAGACTTGTGTTGCATGAACTATCTTTGTGGTGTCCTATTCTTTTTCTGGAAGACCATTGTCTTACAGAGTTTAGCTGCTCCAACATGCCCCAACACACCTGCCTGGAAGTTCTAGTATTCTCTTGATTAGTTACATCAGGTTTTTAATTTACAGAAAACTCTACAGCAGGGATAGGCAACGTTAGTCCTGGAGTGCCACTGTCCTGCAGAGTTTAGCTCCAACCCTAATCAAACACACCTGAACAAGCTAATCAAGGTCAGGTGAGGTTTTTTTAAACTCTGCAGGAAAGCGGCACACCAGGAGTGCCTATCCCTGCTCTACAGGATAGTGGCCCTCCAGGAGCAGGATTGGACACCCCTGAACTATTGGGTGCTAGGCTGTTTAAAATCTGTGATCATCTTCCTGATAACAAAGTTTCTAGTTTAAGCCCTGTGAGGAGTAACTTTGAATAAAATTTTCTATTTGCATACTGTTGTTTAGGGTTAACCCAAATTTTCTTAAATGTTGTTTACCTGTCCTGTCCTCAAACCTCCATACTGGGACACTGGTGGCAGTCTTGAGAGGCGAGTCGGAAGGAAGGGGGATGGAGATGTGTATGGGTTCTGACACCTGGACCTCAGTGCCATTGGGCCCAGTGAGCTGAGCACACATTGCAGCTAGAGCAGTTAGCTCCACCCAGCTGCTGTTGGTTCCTGAATCAAAGCAGACAGTAATGGCAAAAAATGGATTAAACTCCATGAGGCCACTGTTGCAAGCCTCTGCTTACTACAGTATTCTATGCAATGAGGAATGCATGGGTAACTCCACTGAAGCATATTTCTTTGAAGAGGTGTTTGGATAAACTCACCTGTTGAGTTGTTCTCCAAGGCAAGAGGGTAAGGAAAGCCCCCAAGCTCATACTGACTGCGGGAAGAGGTGAGCATTGCTGAGAGGGTGATTTGGGAGGTGTTTAGGGGTGGTCGGATGGCTTTCCTCTGAAGCTGTACCCACGGCTGTCTCCGGGATCCTAGACAACAGGGATTTATACAAGACTTTAATGGAAAATCTACAGGTATGGTGAGTTTGGACAAATTAATTGTAAGGAATTTACAGTTATGACAAAGAATGAAGTCATAACTATTTCACAAATCAGACTGCAATGTCTGCTCTGTATGACTATTGTTCTAAATAAGAACCAGTTATTGCTTCCCAGCCCTAATAATGAGCTGCTCTGGGGTTTGCTGTTTCCATGTGTTTTACTCGTGAATGCAGTTTTATAGGATTCTGTCAACAACCACTTCCTTTAACCAATGTTGCTGTTATAATGAGCATTATAGTGATTCAGCGTTTCTCTGCTATAGCTGCTTTCCTCTCTTTCCTCTCAGAGAGAGGAACTGCTAGGTACCTTTATGTGAAATCTATGGGGCAGGGCTCATAATTCCAAAAAAATATCTCAAGACAGATAAAGACAATGTTTCCCAGAATGGGAGTGACTATGAAGTTCTTCAGAATTTCTTGAAACATTTTACAAGGAAAATACAGAGCTCAGAATCCACACTGCAGTAATCCCTTCCCCTCCTCCACTTGGCTCGCTTAGTGTGCAAGAGGCAAACAGGAATAAGGAAATAAGAAGGCCTAAAAATATAAGCGTGTATCTCTCACTGTAGGCTGTCTGCTCCAATTAGTGCTGGGTTAGCTGGTCACTGATCAGCCCAGACATCCAGGATAGCGTGGCAGTGCTAGGGGACCGCAGGCTATGACACTCCTTTTGTTAACTCTTTTGGTCACAGTTATTCATTTATTTACTTACCATATCCAGCTCTTGACGAGAGGACAAACTAATGCAGTGCAAATCATCCACAGGAATCTCTAAAATTAAACCAGATACCATTTGCTTAACGGTCTTTTTTGAGCAACAGAAACAAACATAAATACTAGCCTTTAAGACAGGCGTGAGATTCAATTAGGCTATAAAAAGCAAGGCTAATGTGATAGCCTACTCACTGACAAATATCTTTAGGTTTCTGACTCTTAGCCTAATTGCATACCTTGGCACTAGCAGCGATTTGCATCTTACATGATGACAAGGACTGCAACAGCGTCTGGCCAACAAAGCTTGCAATTCCTCTAGGATTGCACAAGGATTGGGCTGCAGATGGGTTGATCCCCTGTAAACCTGACACTGAAAACTATGATTATGCAGTAAACGAACGGAACAGTCTAGTTGGGACTGGTGCCTCGCCAATTGGCAAGCCTCCTAAGGAGCTTGGGAATTTTGAATTGCATAGAGAATCCCCTTCATGTGCAGAATCATGTGGTTGGCTTCGCCAATTTGACTGCCCTCTCTCAAAGAGATGCTCAGTGATAAACATCACAAATGTCAGTTGGCTTCATGAATAGCATGAACGTGTATAAAGACATATTCCCTTACAATTTACAGATAACATTAAAAGTAAATGTAAAACAATATATTTCTTATCACTTATCAGTGTGTCTCCCCAAACTTGTAGGTTTCCTTTATTCTCTTTTATTTGGGCAACTGGGCCTACTTGGAAGTGCTAGCAAAGGTGCTTTTGCACCGCATAGTTTTAGGAACTTAATTCTAGGAACTAGCCAGCAGGTACCAATTTCCCACTCAGGCCATTTTCTTGGTTGAATACGCACCGGCAGCAGGAAGTTTGAAGCGGCTGACGGCGACATCTTTATGTGCGCCATTTACAAACATCAACAACCGGTGAATTGAGGATGCGTGATCTGAGCTGTTTTTGTTGTGTCTCGTGGGTTTCACGGCAATGGAGATGAAATGTAAACACACAATTTACACGATTGAAACTGCTAAGAAACGAAATCTTCTATGACAGCTTGCAGTGTTACATATCTCAGCAGGCACACGTCATAAAGTGTTGATATTTGGGTAAATTTAGGTTGTGATGTTGGGTGACCAAAATTCAATGTCAATTCAACGTCTAATGTCAATGTTAATTTGATTTCCAATAACGACATCAACTGATGTTGATATTTTGTTGTTTTTAGGTTGTGTAACCAATGTCCAACATTAAGTCAACGTAAATTTGATGTCATATACTGACGTCAACCCAATTTTCATTCTCAACCAAAATGTAACATCTGTCCGACCTTGGGGTCCAACGTCAACCTGACGTCATATTGATGTATGGTCCTGCTGGGATCACTGACACTGAGAAAAGAACAAAACACTGCAACAGGTAAATGTCGTTATTGTTTCCCATGTACATCGAGTACGCTTACATGGCTTTTTAAAAATGGGGTAGCCAGTGTTTCGTATGTGTTTGGCCAATCAGCATACACTTATGTCACTGGTAGTTCCTATAGAACTGTTTTAGACCCTACTCTGAAGAACAAGCTAATTTAGTTCCCTCAAACAGAGTTTTTAGAACTAAATACGTTCCTAGTTCCTGCAGTGCGAACACTCCAAAAAGCAGGTACTTCCAACAATAGTTATAGGAACTACAAAGAGGTTCCTCCGGTGTGAAAGCCCCTCAACAGTCCCAATATTAGTGAAGCAAAACCCGAAACCTTTCTGGTTCAAGGGGGAGTGTTCACTGACACATATCATTCTAAAGTCGGACAGAGAGCTAGATTGAGGAAAAAAAAAAAAAAAACCCTGAGGGAGTCAGCTCACCAAAGAGACATAACTCCTGAAAAATCACTAAAGTGCACTTCCCTCAAATGACAAAGCCATAGATGTTAGTAGCATCAGTGGGCCTTTTCTACAGAGGGCTGTTTGAATGCTATAGATTAGTATTGCTGTCTGAGGAAGACAATGAGAGTTAATGCTGAGTGCCTGTTTCTGATATTGATAGGGTGCTTCTCAAAACTGAAATTGTTGCTTCCTCGTTTCTTCGCTCCTCCATTCTGCAGCCCATGACCCGGAAAAAGGAGTAGTGTTGCACAATATACCGGTACCTAAAAAGTATGGCGATACCCTGCTTTTAAAAACGCTACGATTCCACATTTTACTAGTACAGGTACTTTAACAATGCATTAAAATAAGCGGCGTATTTCTGCCTGTCTGTGTTAGTGAATGGTGCAAAACTGAATTTGAGAAAAATAATAAAATGTATTTCATAGGGCCTTAAAACATGTAATTTCTGTTAAACCTTTAATACATTGCTGTTAAATTCTGCAAGTTTCGTGATTTCAGTTAATTAGACATGCTTTTTGATAATTTGATAAATCTAGAAAAATTAAAATGGAATTTAGGAAAAAATAAAACATATTTCATAGGGTCCCTTTTTATTTCATTTGTGTCTTTGTTTTATTGCAGTTGTCCTTTAGTTTGTTACTTGCATCTTATTCAGGTTCTCAGGTTCTTATTATTAATAACAAAGATAAAATAACAAAAAATAACCATTGTTGTGAAATAAAATGACTATATCATGAAATAAGATTTGGCTTTATCCTTTAAGTTACCAATATAGCAATGATCTCTACATACCTGTAGGCTTGGTAGTTGTTCCCCATAATCCTGTATAGTGGCACTGGCATGTGAGTATTATTATTTTATTATTATTATTATTATTTTTTTTTTTTTTGAAGGTGGGATGAAATGCTTTGTTTTAATAGGTAAAATAACTATGATCTCCATGTGGATCATCTATTATTCAGTTACTTTTCCTGTTGTTCTATGTTTTTTTTTTTTATAGTATGGTTCAGTAGTAGTATCGTGATATTTTAGTCAGGTATCGTATCGAAGTCAAAATTTTGGTATTGTGACAACACTAAAAAGGAGTGAATGGATTTTTATCATTGTAGAGTTGTGTCCACACACTGCTAAGACACATTTATATGCAAATGTGAATTTATATGCAAAAGTGAATTTTGTGTGTACCCTTTAAGAGATGTCCTGACTGTATAGTCCCATATTCAGTTTCAATTTTGGTGAAATTTTTCAACTGTGCTCTGATTTCAGTGTTACAGTGATATTAGAGTCTTTGTGTCATCTCGCTCCATAGGTGTAAGTCACATTTTGAGAGTTGAGTCACTCTCCCACTCATTACCGAGTAACTTAGATTTAGGCCACTCTGGCATTGTGATCACTTGAATATACATTCCAAATTGGATCTCTTATCACGCTTAAATCCTGTCACTCATGTCTCATCACGTCTGTCTGCTGATCCCTTGTAACTGGCTAAAAGTGCGGCAGACAACGTCAACATCAGCAGCAGCTGACTCTGCAGTGGGCGTGTGTGTTTAATAACATCATGATGACTGATTGGATGCAGTTGGGGTTTGTTTGTTAACCAATTAAAGGTGCACTAAGCAATTTTTAAAAAATGCAGTGTCGGACCGGGTCCCAAAACACTTAGCCAATCAGCAGTAAGGGGCGTGTCTAGTAATGATAGGGAGAAGAGAGCGCTCAATTTGAGTGCACAGGACAGATATTAGCAGATCGACTATAGATAGATAGAATTGGAAGATAAAAAGAGGAAAATATTGGAAGAACAAAACATTAAAAAGAAGGCTTATGATCAGGCAAAAGGTAGGACCTGCGTAAATGTCGGACTCAAAGAGCGGGAAGGGCTCGAATCGGACTCAGAGGTTGCATTTTTTCTTTCTGATAGGTGAGTAACATAGATTTTTTGCTTTGTTTCACACAACTTATCTGTTTTGGCTTTAGCTTAAATATGCATGTGTGTCATCTTCGCTTGTTTCCGCAATCATCGTTATGTGAGGGATGTGTACGTACATGTGGAGTGGAAATATCAAAATAGGGGCAAGGTCTTTTTGGGGTATAGGTGTGTTTGTTTGGTGCTTTCAAATATCAACACTGTTTGGCAAAAAACACTTTTTAGATGTTTGAAAACCGACCCAAATGTTGCCCAAGCTAATTTTTACCTGCACAATCAAATTTAAAACCGCCCAATCTGGCAACACTGTTTACCTCAGAAAAGGTGTTATTACCAATAGTTATTATATTACCGTTATTATCGGTTACAGACAGAAATATAAGCTCTAAAATACATTTCATTTAATTCATTTTCCAAAAAAAAATAGGCTTTGTCACACAGTTGTTAAAATATAAAAAATTTTTCATTGAATTGCACATATATTTTGTGATGCATACTACTACTGTGATCAGTATGAAATGGTATTAATAATATGCTATGAAATATGATTCTGGTGATACCTCCCACCCCCACAGCAGTCAGTTAGTTCATCCAAACAACTTCTTATGTAATCTTTATTCAGTACTCGAGACTAGCTGTCTATCAAAAGGAGCTGTTTCCTTTCTGAGCATGTAAGCCACACTGGAAAACCACATTAAGTCATATAATTACCAACATCTGAATGATGTCAATTCTGTGGAGATCACCTGCAGACTGCTATTTTGTCAATGGTTTTATTTACAGCAGGAAGAATGACTCAATAGCTATCTGTATCTCAGTAGGCCCTGTGCCTGAAAGCTGTTCATACAAGCAGGTCTCAGGAGATTTACATTCACCTCACACTCCCGCTTGATTCTCACCAGTTTATTCTCAGAAAAACACTTCCCTCCTCTCTTACCCTGCCTCTCTCTCTAGTCAAGGGAGACATTTCTCATCTCTCTCTTCATTGCACATGTTCTCAGTTACAGATGTGCTTGAGCTCTGTTGGGAGTGGAAGACATAATGCCCTCTTGGCCAGAGAATGGAAAAAATGAAGAAGAGATGTTATATGAATGATTTATGCAGTAGATTTAACTAGAGATAGGGCCGTCATAATAGATTTTTTGTTACGTGGTTGTATTCATTGCAAATACTGACAAGTGTATCAAAAATTGTAATTAAGTTTAATGTTTCATCCAGTATTACTCTGATTTCACACTAACCAAAATGCACCTAAAAACACCCAGATATACAAACACAGCAATACACCAATGCCTGTTCAAAAATGTACTTATTTGCATGTTTCTAAACAAACCCTGAAGCCCAAATCAATTGAGTGACTTCTTTTCAGGCTGGCATGCTGTGAGCACAAAAATCCACCCACGCCACGGCTCAGAGTTTAGGCTGTTACTGTCTGTACATTCGCTTGACTGCCAAAAAACATAACCCGACTCTGCAAACAAATACTCTGAAGGTGCATGTTTGAACAAAACAATTAAGGCACATGCTGTATTGTGCATGGGTTTTCTTAATACAGGAGGCATTAACAAGCTCTTTACAACAGTGGTCAGCAGCAAACCCCCATTGATAGACTAGCAGATCTCAGATCAGGTTTTACATGACACGTTCCTCCCACGCAACAGAAACAGATATGCAACACTTTAATAATAACCCCTCCTGTTACAAAATGCACATTCTATTGCCACTGCCAAAGTTGCCATGGTAATGGGTTTTGAGGCATGAAAAAAAACACGCTAGTGTGAGTCCTGATCTCCCTTTACTTCTCTCAGTAAGCATCATGTTGTTCTCTAAAGGTTGGATGGTGCAATACTACTTAAATGGATGCTTAAACATACCTATTTACTTAACTTCATATATCAATATAAATCATTCCTTATATATATATATATATATATATAAGATAAAAACAAAATAACTTTTTTACAATTTATCTGACAATTCTATACTTAAACTTCTGCTCTAGTAAATACAATACATATATTAGAAATACAGTACAGTATTTAAAAACGTTCAGCCAAAGAAAATATTATTCCTAGCTTTAGAAACAAGCATTTGAAATCAAGAGATAAGTGTTGCACGATACCAGTGCTAAAAAGGTATTGCGATACCCTGCTTTAAAAAACGGTATGATTACGCATTTTACTAGTACCGGCAGTGTTGCCAAGTCCGCAAGAATTGGGCTACTTTAACACTGTTGCCGCGGGTTGATTTTGATGTCCGTGGGTTGAAGCGACCCCAATAACGTCATATTTAGCCTCTGAAATACGAATTTCCCAGAGGAACGCAGACAAAAAAAAAATGGTATTTTATCCCCCGCAATTTTTAACGCGACCGGGCTACTTTTGAGTAGCAAATGAGTTGGTTTTAGTGTGAAAACCTGGCAACCCTGAGCACCAGTACTCTAAGAAAGCATTTTGATAAGAGCCGTATTAACACTATTTATTTAGGGTCCTATGATTAAAGCGAAGCGAAAAACGTAGCGAGATCCAGTCATAAAAACAGAATTTACTGTATAACACTGAATATCACAGATTTAAATATGAATCCTGCACATTCTCTGTCTTTGTATGAATGAATGGACTCGCAGTTTACTACACACATACTGCAGTGTTTTCAGCCTCTGCCTGAAAATCATTAAACTTACAGTAAACACTAGAGTCAGTTCATGAGCATTTCACCATTACTTTTGAGAAAAAAAACATTCTCATATCATATACAAACAGAAACGTAAAGGCAGCAACCTGTCAAAATTTTGGTTTAACTTGACAGAAATATTACGTAATGTAACGATAGTACTCCTACTAATAATAAAAATATTATTAAAACAATGTTTAAGGAATATTTACCAGAAAAAAATTATTTACCTGAATTTATTTCACAATTATTTACCTGAATTTATTTACAGAATTTGATCAAAAAACTGAATTTGAAAAATAATAAAATGTATTTTATAAGGCCTTAATATGTCATTTTTTGTTAAACTTTTAAGAAATTCCATTTGGATAATCTATTATTCCTATACTTTACCTGTTGTTCTATGTTTTTGTTCTAATATCAGTTCAGTAGTACTATCAAGATATTTTAGTCAGGTATCATATCGGAGTCAAAATTTTGGTATCGTGACAACACTAGGCTATATTATCACTACAGTAGCTTTGATGCACAAAATTGTAACACAACCTGTTTAATTTAAATTTTCTCAATACCTGACTATGTAATCATCCGGGATTAGGGATTGACTGATATGTGTTTTTCAGGGCCGATGTTGATACCGATTATTACTGATCAAGTGACCGATAACCAATATTTTGATCCGATATAAGTTTCTGGCGCAAAAATGAAAATTAATGTCAAAAACTTTCTTTAAATGCTTTTAAATTATTTTATTTTGGCAAATCGTTTTTGAAAATTAATGATACAACGGTTAATATCATTGCCGATATTCAGCCAGACGGATAATCGGTCAACCCCTATTCAAGATACATCAAATGTTAAAACTGAAACCAGTATCCTGCAATTATCTGAGACTAATTTAACAGCAGTGTTGTTATTCTTAAATAAAACTACACACATTTAGTTTTTAGTAATTGAAATAAAGCTTAAAAAAATAAAAAGTAAGTGAAAATAAATTTAAAATATTTTTAAGTTCCATAATACTAAATAATACAAAAAAAAATATAGTTGTTTATTGCTGACTGTTAAAAATTCCATTCAAGTTCATGTATATTCAGCTGTAGGTCAACAACAGGATGTGATGCCACTTCCTGGACAAAGGACCATAGCTGTGGCCAGTTACATTACATACACTGTTTATTTCATTGGCTGCTTAAATAAAACTTATGTTTAAGCTTTTTAATTAGATGGAAAGTACTAAAAGAATAAAGCATCTTTGGCTTCCTGCCAAAGTATCCAGCTTCAGGATTAATCAAGTCAGGTAAAAAAAACGTTGGTACACTAATGTACAATTACTCAAGGACTTTACATCCTTATTAAAATGTCTAAATCAGTCAGCGAGGCCTTTTTCTGTGCTGGGCTCAACAAGTTGCCCATTTATCTCTGGAAGAGCTTTGAGACACTGATGGTATTCTAGAGCGAGAGAATGTGACTGAATGTGAAGAGAGAATGAGAGCAATCTGTTGGCTTGTCAGCAGAAGTGGGATTGGGAAGACACTGCACCATTTAAGCGCATGTAACTAAAATCACTGAGCACATCAGGGACCCACACACACAGCTATACCCCTGTATGCACACAGAGATCAAGCTCATTAAACTGATAAAGATCAGGCAGAAAGAGCTGCGTCAGGATGCCTACACACAGAGAGAGAGAGAGAAAGAACGAGGATATGCATGGCTTTGATATTCAAGTTTGCATGATGCACATTACATCATACTTAGCAGTCCACTGGGTAAAATCACTTCCCACCCAGAAAGCATTCAACTAAAAGTCACTTTCCCACAACTGTAATTTCAGCCATAACACTCTCTATTAAACACCTGACTGACACTGCAAAACACACAAGCCACCCAGGCAACACAGGCAGCAGTTTCTCTAAATCTTCCTTACGTTGCCAGAGGAAACAACCTCTTTCCAAAGCAAACGTGTCATTTGATAATGTTTGTAAATCTTAATGACATTTATTGAGCGTGCTACGTGGTAAAATAGCGAGCAGGCACCGCGTCCAGTCTCAGTTAAATTGCGCCTGCTTATTGGCAGCTCTTGAGAAATGTGTTAGTGTTAGCCCAACTCAGCAGTTTCACACATCTGCACATGTAACCACCACAGGATGTGTGTGAATCAACAGAGCTGCTTTCGGATCTCAGATTCCAAGCTAACCATGTGGAACACATAGCCTGGATGAGCCGCCAGAGTATCAGTAAACCCGTATTAAAGACAGACATAAAGCATCAGTCAAATCTACTGAAAAATTGTGGTACTCATATGGGTGTCATAGGTATGAGCCCAAACTGTGATGTCCTGATCCCTTTCTCTCCCTAGTAATTCTCTTTTCCCTTTTCATAGCACAATAAATAAAAAGATTAAGAGTGGTAGGAGTAAATGCTCTTTAAGGCTATGGTTAAACAATATTTGAACTCATTGGCTTCCATTGTGAAAAAAAAAAAAAAAACATTTGAGATATTTCTCAATATCTACCTGTATGTTCCACTGAAGAAAGTCAAGTCAAACTGATTTGGAAGAACAAATGCTGACAGAACTTTAATTTTTGGATGAACTGTCACTTTAAGCCTAAAAAAACAGAAAAGAACTTACCTGGAGAACCCAATAGGAACTGCACCACATCATCATACAGCAGGAGAGTGGCTGGTCTCTGGGGAAGTAAGTACAGACTTACGGAGGCGTATACTGAAACACAAGTGAAAGAGAAACAAAAACAGGCATAAGTACGAATTATTTTTTTGCTTTTGTTCTGTAAAGAAATATTTTTTGTCCGCAAGGATGGTCAAAAGTCAAAGGTGACCAGTAAAGACATATATAAATAGGGATGTGCCTGAATAGTGAATTCGTATTTGGAAAGCCCCTGAAAACAAATAATGTTTTCTGTGGAGCCACTAAAGGGACATGGCTAGCCGCTTGCTAACAGTACACTCTTAAAAATAAAGGTGCTTTAAAAAGTTCTTCCCAGCGATGCCACAAAAGAACCATTTTTGGTTCCACAAAGAACCATTCAGTCAAAGGTTCGTTAAAGAACCATCTCTTTCTTACATTTTTATAATCTGAGGAACCTTCTTCGCCACAAAGAACTGAAGGGTTCTTCAGATGTTAAAGGTTCTTTATGAAACTATTTAGACAGAAAAAGTTCTTCTATGGCATCGTGAAGCACCTTAATTTTTAAGAGTGTAGCCAGTTACACTGCAGTACATAAATTTCACTTACCGCAAAAACAGACTACGGAGAGATGACTAATAAGATGATGGCGAATGATTTGAAGATCCTGAGCACCACTAAGAAACATCTGATCTTGTAAAATGTGTGGTAAGTACTGCCGTTCTGTAGTACACACAGAGTATGTGTGATCGCAAATCTTGAAAGTGAAAGTAAAAAGCGAGTGCACATTCAAAAGGGATTTCAATGCCCCGCATATTAATAGTGGCTCCCGGATGCCTGCGATTTATATACAGTATAATTACCCAACGATATATTTGCAATTGCAAATACATTTTTTCCTCCCATCTCGTATTTATTCCCTGCCGCAGTACGTCATTTCCTTTCCAAAAACTCTATTTGGATTTAGGAACATCTCTATTTACATTACTACGAAACATTTCTATTTTGAAATAAATGCTGTTCTTTTGAACTTTATATTTGTGAAATAATCATGAAAAAAGTATCATGGTTTCCGCAAAATATTACGTATTTCTATTTTTTTTTTTTTCAACAGTGATGATAAGAATCTTACTTAGCATCTTACTGCAGTGGTTGCAGTGTCTATGCAGGGTCAGAAAGCTCTTGAATTTCATAAAAAAATATCTTAATTTGTGGTGTTCCAATGATGAACGAAGGTCTTATGGGTTTGGAGCAACATGAGAGTGAGTAATTAATGAAGGAATTTTCATTTTTGGGTGAACTATCCCTTTTAGGTGTAAACACGGCAGCAATGACCTGAAATGGGTATGTCAGATAAGAAAGTGTACTATTGGGGGTACTCCAGGACCAGGGTTTGGTCTTACTGCATTCTACTTAGCATAATTTGTATGCTGTTGTTCTTCCGCGTCCATCTAAATCAGTAAACTGTCAAATGGTCGGTTTATTTTCAGGGATCATTGACCCTGGAGAACACAAGTCTTTTGTATTTCCTGTGGGAATATACAGTAGCTCACCAGATATAGCTGCTAGCTCACAGGTGTGAGACATGACTCAGCATGGTCAATCCTCAGGTTTGCAACACAGCAGGAACCTGTGATCTCACTTCAAAATGAGCCTTTGATAACATCCTGACAAAATCTGAGATAGACCTGCAGCTGTATTACTTCCTGTCAAACATCACCAGACCATTAGTTACTTTGGCTTTCAGTGGACCTTTGTTTTAGACCATTTGTTTTTATTTTGTCCAGAGGACAGACATCTAAGACCCATGTTCATCTTCGTCATCATTCATCTTACAAATTAGGATATTTTTGATTAAATCTGAAAGCTTTCTGAGCCTATTTTTGTTTTTTTTGCACAACAAAAAGTATTCTCATACCTTCATAACATTCTGGTCGAACCACTGATGTTACATGGACTATTTTTACTTCCTTTCTGGACCTCGAACATGTCAGTTGCATTGTTGTCTATGCAGGGTCAGAAAGCTCTTGGATTTCATTAAAAATATCTTAATTTGTGTTCCGAAGATGAGCGAAGGTCTTTTGGGTTTGGAACGACATGAGGGTGAGTAATTAATGAAAGTAATTAATGAACTATCCCTTTAAAAGTCTTTTTTTGGTTGTACATTTTCTTGCACTAAAACTACAGTGCCAACAACATCCATCTTTGTCAGCTAATCTAAATGTACCTCACCCTTCACTGCTCCTCTATGGGCAGGAGGACATATGCTGGCAGTGCTCCAGAAGACTGTTGCATGCTGGGAGCACAAATCCTCTGTGTCCATTTCCCATCTGCTATGGCACATTGAAATGTCCCCCCTGCCTACCCACACCTCATGTTTTCGAGTGTTTATTTTCATAAGAACATGATTTTAATCAAGCTCTTCAATCTAATTGATGCTTATTAACAAAAAAGTTTGATCTGTTTCTACAGGGATTGTCTGCTTATATTAAACAGGCCACCAGAAGATATTAGGACTCAAGTGCACAGTATATTGCCTTTAATTTTCCCAGCTCTGACATTAAAAAAGCTTGTCCCTGTGAGAAACGTGACACAGCCGATTCATGCACATTTACACCCGTGCAGTTATACATACAAGCACGCACGCACAGCACAGATGCCCTGAACAGAAGGGGCTCTGGTCTCTTTAATATTCTGCTTGGTAGGTATGCACACAAAATAGAGGCAGCGACAACAATACTGCCCACATTGCATTAGCTAGAAGCTGAAAGAAAAGTGCGTATGAAGAGAGGGAGGGTACTGCATTGGCATTGTGTGGTTTCATTTTACATCATTTGTAACCTTAGTTATCTTCTGCAGCATTGTGACAACACGATACACATCTATACATTCATCTAATACCCCCTGCTTTGATAATACAGAATTCAGCCAGAATTAAGTGAACTAGGAGTGGACACTACATTGGTACAATATCTATTATCAGCCAAGATTTAAGGGTCATCTAACACTCAGTTAATTTGTAAAAACACTAAAAATTTAATAACACTGTTAAATATAAAAATGTAAAAGTAAAATAGTAAAAATAGGTTTGGAATGACATGGGGGTCAGGGTGACCTTTCCCTTTAGGAGTACAAGTGCTTTTGGGTCTTCAAGCTGATTGCCACAAAATTTAATTTTGATATCCTGAGCTCTTTAAAATAAGTAAAACAGTTATTCAGTTAAAGCATAATGGAATAAGAGAGATAGACCAATGGAGGAAAGAACAAGTGTTCCCGACTTCAGTTGATTTAATCTGAGCCGCGAGCAACTGCTTCATCACTCTGTGAGAATGACTCACTCTCTCTCCGAGTTCGCGTGACTCACTCAGATTATCAAAGTGCTGCGGGGACAGTTAAAACTCCACGACACTGTCAGTTTTTTTAGAAACCCTTTTTTCAGCATGGCTAAGAGATGAAAGGGAGGAGGATTGGAGGGGGCAGATGGCTTTAGTACCAAACAGATGAGACTTGAAAAAGCTAACCTTCAGAAAGCTGAGTCACGTACACCAAAAGTGGTGATATTACTATTAGAGATTGACCGATATATCGATTTACCGATATTTTTCCCGATATTTAAGCATTTAACCATAATTTAACCGTTATCGGTTTTGTAATATCGGGTTCACCGTTTGTTTGTTATATTCCAATATTCCAGAGAATATTATTCAGTGAATTCTTCAATCTTTAGCCTATTAAACAGCTTATAAACTGTAGTTTAAAACAAGTTGATATGACTCCTGTCCTTTATTTATGTTCTCCATTTGCAAACATTCTACATTCTACATTTATTTTGCTTATTAGTGTTGCAGCTGATGTGTTTTATAAATAAAATATTTTTATTGTTGTAATATGAAGATTAATTTAACATGAAAGACTGCTAATTTTCAACACTTTTTAAGATGACTGAAAGGAGGAAAAAGCAAAGTGAAGTATGGACTTACTTCACTCAGTCACTGATTTACTTTATAACAGTAAATAAATATCGGTTCTGCATATCGGTTATCGGGCACATAATTATGCAAATAATCGTATCGATTATAAAAAAAATCAATATCGGTCGATTACTAATTACTATGAGATGTTTAGTATGCAGTCTGGGGTTGGAGTACAGACTGATGCACTGTCATCAGTCAAATAACTGGCATCCCGTCACTTCTGCACAGCTGTCATACCCCTGCTAGTCATGTAATCCATCTGCCTGCATTAAAACAACCATCCAGATGAAAACATGAGTCTGCCAATTAAAAGGATTTTGTCAACTAGAAGTACTATTACAGCCATTACTGGCATCACCGGCATGTGCTGTTAGCAAACCACATACCGACGTAAAAGCACAGGGACTAACATTACCAAGGACTAAATACATACATATACAGTATATGTGACCCTGCACCACAAAACAAGTCATAAAGATCCATTTTTTTTAAACTGATATACATTTAAAGCATACAATTGATAATTGATGTATGGTTTGTTAGGATAGGACAACATTTGGCCGATACACAATTATTTGAAAATCTGGAACCTGAGGGTGCAAAAAAATCAAAACACTGAGAAAATCGATATATTGATATATTGATATATTTATGGTAGGAAAATTTATAAAATATCAACATTTTCATAAACATGGAACATGATCTTTACTGCACAATGAACCAATATGATTTCTGAAATATATATATATATATTTAAAAAAAAAAAATATACAAGCAAAATGGTGGGAAACAAAGGTTATTATGTATAAAATATTTCATTTACAAAAAATAAATAAATAAATAAAATTTATTCATATTGCTGTAATATTTTAATATTTTTTAAAGGTTAAATGGCTGGGGGAAAAAAAAACAAAGAAAGAAAGAAACACATGGCAGAACCAAAACAGAGTAGTTGAACAAAAGTACATCAAACTGAGAGCTTGTGGAGAAAATCTTCATTAATTCCAACTTTACTTTCCAATTGTATTTGATTTGAGAAAATTTCAGAATAGATTCTGAGCTTTTTTTTTTCCCGCATGTGGCACGTGTGCGCGCTAGAGACGTGGCGGGCTTCATTGCACAGAATTTGCGCTGTGAGAAGCGGCTTTAACACCGAACGCAGAAAACTGTATTTCTAGAAGCGTTTTGAACTTTTGAACTGTTTTGAACTTGAAGCGTGACGTGCGCGGCTTGCCCTGTTGAATCCTGACTGTTTTAAAAAGTAGCCTGTTTATATAATAAAAAATAAAGTTTGCACAAAATAAATTTGATATAAAATTTCTGACAATGTAGGCAAGTGCAGAAATATTGAAAACTGAGAATGTGATGCATAGTGATACTGAGCTGATAATGAAAATTGTAATTGAATTGAATCATGAAACCAGTGAAGATTCACACCCCTACTTTTAAGATGGCAGTACTGACACACAGAGATTCCAACTATAAACAAAAAGCAAAGAAACTGCAATTTTGGTTAAAATTATTTGGGAATGTAGATCAAATGTAGATCAAGAATCGTTTTGGAATCAGATCGTGACTCCCAGAATCGGAATCGGATTTGATCGTGAAGTGCCTGAAGATTCCCACCCCTAATTTTCAGGCCATTTAAAGTTTCATTTTGACTTGACAAAGTGGTTGTATTTTAGTGTGTGAGCTGTTTACTTACTTTCCCATTAACGCCATTATATTGTTCATTCAGACTGATTTGCAAGCACAAACAAACACAAGAGGCGGGATTTATCACACAAACCAAATCACAGCCGAAAATAACCAGTCATATCCAATCATATTGTGATGGGAGGCATTGACTTTCCCCCATTCATTCTCAATTATCCCCCACCAAACTCAACGCACGCTTTAAGGGGTCTGTTAAAACACAATGGGCTCAGGGAAGGCAAGAGAGACTCCTGCTGTAACTTTACATGATGTTGTCGCTGTTAGACAATATTTCTTTAGAAAAATGAGTGATTTATACACTTTTTTGGTCATGTTTTGTAATATTTGCATTTTTTTTTGTACTATGAATTTTTTCTCATCCACTTTTTGGAGGAGACACTGCCTCCTCAGAGGAAACGCCCCTATATATTATAAATATTTAATATTCCTCAGACCTCAGGCATAGTATCTTAATCTTAAATTGATTAAGCTATATTTAATCTGTCCCCACAATTAATTAAAAAAACTTCCTTTCTACCTCAACTTCATTTCATCTACAAAGTCTTCGTCGTCCACATTTCTGACAGCATCTCCTAATTTGGTGTGACTCAATGGGAATGTGTGTAACGCACCCCCAAGAGGCTAATGTCATACTAAAGATGCCTTCATCCACCAGGCTGGCTGGTCTGGCACGACATGGAGCCCCATTTGCTGGCTGCCTCCATATCTGTAACCCCACTGGCTAAGTGGCTTCCAGCTGGTTGTACAGACAGCTTTATGCTGAAATACATGATTTCACTGCCTCCCCTCCCCAGAGGTCTGACCGCATAACTGGGTGGGGATTGGGTGGAGAGAGGGGCGGCAGAGAACACGCTGTTGTGCAAATAAAATTACACCAATCGTAGAGCGAGAAAGTCAAAAAAGGACATGACCGTCTGGGGCCCGACTCCGAACAGCTGCTAGGTATCACAACGCGGCTCGGCACGCTCCACACCCCAGCCAGTGTTGTTTAACATTCCTGTCCATTTGTGTGCAAAACTCCATCTGGATTACAGACCTAGATGGTTCATCTAAATAATAGGATGTGGCCAACAGATCGCAAATCACTCGTCAGATTTGGAAAGTTCACTGAGGCCATGAGCAAAAATGTCATCATGCTAATGGTTGCACTTGAAACGACAATGTAATGGCTAATAAACCAACAATACATGTACTTTCAATGCACTCTGAATAAAAGCGTGTGCTAAATACGGAATATAAATCAGGGGTTACTGGATACAAATTTTTGTTTCTTTCCAAGGTTACTCAAAAGCAACCTAATTAAATGCTAAAATTTAGGGCATCTAGATTGAAACCAGGGACCTTTTAATCTGCACTCAAATGCTTAAGCTGTACCCCTCATTTTTAATAAGGGATTAACATGATTCCATAGAAGCCCATAAACACCAACTGGTCTTGCTCTAGCAGTTTTGACAGGAAGTTCGGTTAATATGTGTGAATTTCAGAATGAAACCAAATACTCTGTTTCTAATAATAATCTGCAGGCTTCCCCTGACACAGTCCTATAGCAGTACAGGAAGTACTCACATGGGATGCGGCTGGCATGCCAGGGTGCCGAGTTTGTGACAAATCCGTGCTTTGATGCCGTGACGATGACCCATGTTCCAGGCCGGTACAGGAACGTAAGTGTGACAATCCCATCTCCTCCTGCAAGACTGGATGCTAAGACGGTCTGGTTTCCACACACCTGAACTGTGGATTCCTTTAGGGGTGACAGGTCGCTGTTGTCAAACACCTGGACTTTAATCAGCACCTCTGTGAAAACAAGAATTCGAGGCTTTTTAAACACTGTTCCTTTATAAAATAATATCATTTTAATACAGTTAGCTCTGAATATACTGATGCCCATTTTTCACAAGTTGGTATGATTCTGTAGGTTATTCTTGAAATTTGATTAAAATTTCTCAACTGTCAAGTAAAACAACACCATTTTTACCTTGTCAAAAAACAGCTCTGTTCACAGCGACCTGTTTTGGTGCAAGCGTCTTTAAATGATAATGAGCTACTGCTCACCCCGCCCCCTCTTCCATTTTTTTGTGTATTTGGAAGCACATTACCATCAAAGATAAAACTAATCCACTGCGTCCTCAGTGGCACTGATGTCAGGAGAAAATTAAGGCTCCTATGTTCACTTTTACATCCAACTACAAAACACCTGCGTTGCTTATGAGACATTGTTGTCGCTATGACTGCTCGAGCACAGAGAAAATGGCGGACAGCATACAACATCGAAACCGTGTGTACAGTATACTGTAGTGCATATTTTTATGTCATTACTAAGCGATGAATTTATTGACTAGATGCTGCATTAGTGAAGAAAGGACAGCAGTATACTTTTGCCCATTTGGTGATCAAATAAAGTCTTGTAGACCGCCACTTGAATTGAACGCGACGCGTCCAGTGTGTGTGATACCGGATAGCTGCGAGTTCTTCTAGACGCGGCGCTGCACTTTTGCCTATTGTGTGACTAACATATTTTTATATTTTGAGTAGATAACCACAAATGTTCTAGAACAGAAGCAGTTAAATTGTGAAAGTACACAATATCCATATGTATGCTATTGCAATACTGTGGACGGCCGACTTCTAATATATGTGTGTATGTATATATAGACACATTACAAAAAAAAATAATACAAATGACAAAAACTACAAAATTACTCAAACTAAAGCTACAATGAATGCAGAAAGTATAACAATAAAATCTAATTTCACATCAAAAATCTATCCTAACAGGAGTTCTAACCTTTGTCACGAAAAGTTTTTTCGTTGCCCTTTTCCCTATCACGTTTTAGAGATCATAATAAATTATATATCAACTGAAAGATTAAAACCTCCAAATTCATCATGTGAAAGCCATTTTAAAATCAGACATTGCATTAACATGGAAATGGTACTTTAAAATCATATTACAAAATGTATTTGTTCATGAATTATAACAATTTAAGTTTAGATCCAAGTATTGCACTTAGTGCCCTTTCACAGCTTTGTTCAAAAATGGGGGTGACAGTTAAAGGGTTAACAGAAACTAACTAAAATACCACTGGGATAGATTTAGATAGGGATGCACAATATATAATTACCATCCAACATTAGAGACTTTTATAATTTAGTCCAGTCAAAATTTAACAACACATTTGCTGAGAGTTTATGGTAGACACCTCTAGACCCAGTGGCCTACATTCAACAGATGAGATGACTATGTTTAGAAGTGTTTGTCCTGATCCGACACGTTAAGTACTCTGGTTTGTTTACATTGAAGACCCGAAAGCATGAAGAGCCTTTGAACCACTTTCAGTGAGCCAGAATGTCTGCCACCATGTTCGATTGACACTGGGCAAATGCAGCAAATCTGTCTAGTTGAGTTCCTAGACATGTGCTTACTGTTCGAAATGGATGACCTGGTTCATCCCCCCCAGAACTTTTACAAGGGCAGTCAGAGACATGTAAACAGGCCAGGAAGACAGCAAGTCTTTGCCTTGTTTATTCTTTTTTTTGTGGATCTGGGTAAATGAGGTTTGTTCAGGGCACATTCGATTACATATATTTATTGTAAATACATAATACATAGAGTTTTTAAGTTCATTGACCATTTTGTTCTGTGAAAAATGAACATTTTACTTCATGAGGAGAAGTCAAGAACAAGTCATGTTTACCCAACCAGAACCGTTTACCACGCCGTTTATTCAGTGCTTGCTTCACGTCCTGTTCACGCTCGCATGCTGCAGCGTCCTTCAGAACCTCTCGTTCTTTTGATTCTAAATGGGTCAATTGATGCATGTTACCATGGATACTAGGAGATGTCAGCAGGCTAACTGTGGGGAAAAAATGGGTCCCTGCATTTCCTGGCGAGGGGACACAAGTTCGCTTCAGAAAATAAGATCTTTTGAACCAGACATGCGCTGCAGATCTAATCGCACACCAGTGATGATAATATTCAAACAACCCGTATGAATCATACAGAGGCAGAATCTACCTGCATGAACAGAAAAGGTCATATTCCCTTACAGAACTGTTTGGCTACCTTGTTTTCATAATATCATGCATAGTAAAAATGGTAAAACTCAATGGAGCAAGAAGGACTAGAACGGAAAAGGACAATATCCAGAAAACAGCTGGCTTGTTAAGATATCTTAATAAAACACACACACACACACATTACATATACATAAATATATAAATATATATATCTTTTTTTCTTTCATAAAACCATAAATTCAGATCATTGAGACATTCATTATCCCTCAGAGGAACATTAACAGAATTCAAAGAATCTTCACTTCCACTCAACCACCGGGATTTCCTGTACACAATTCCACTTCCTGTCTATTGTTTAAGCCGAAGCGCAAGGCGCAAATAATCCAGGAAATTTTTCTGCGACATGAAAGTTCTCCGACTCACAGAATAACTTTTATTTAACTAGACCCAAATGTTTACTGAAAACTAAAACGCAAATTTGGCAAACACAATATTTCTCTGCCTTTGAGTGGAAGGTGAAAAGAAGCCTACATTTTTATACTCTTTCTATTTTTAGTCCTGTCCACTGTGATCATGTCTTTAAAACAAACAGCACTTCATTGTTTGTATTAGAGAGCGAAATCTCTTCCACTCACTCCTGAACACAGCGGCAGTCAGGAGCAGCATTTCCCCGCAGGCTGAGTGTCTATGTTATAGGCAGCTGATGAGACTGAACGGAGACCACAGCGCTTTTGAGTGAAGTACTATGGGACATTTGCCAGAGCTTTGCAGTCTCACTTCTGAATAATAAACATTTCCAACAACAACAACAAACATTTCTACCCTGCTGAAATGTGTTCTCAGTATTGCTTAATTGGCCATAAACATTTCAAACAGCACAATTATCAATATTAACCAATCAGTTTTGCTTTTTTTGCCTCTTTAGCAGCCAAATTTGTGTTGGTGCTGTTGCTAGTGTTTAACTGGAGGATTTGTGGATCTCTTTCTCTCTCCATCTCTTGTAAGTGTGTTCCACTGCCAAACAATGACACCATTGGGTTTTCAATTAGAAAGCCTTATTGTTCAGGCAAGTGTAACTTCAATGTTAAACTGCAGGAAAGATGGTCGAGTGGGGAAATCCTACAAGACAAATATCTACTCTGTATCTAAGTTACGCCAAGGCAAAAAGGTGTAATTAATTTGTTGACAGGTGGTCCTGGTGTCACCGATGGTTCCAGACCACCCTGTTGTTTTTTCAAACAGGCAGATGATGTGTTAACAGCCAAGCGGGAATGTCTGCCTGTCAGGAGCCTTGCTGGCCAAAACCACTGGGTTTCGCTGGGATGCTTACAAAGTCTCAGACATAAAGGCAGTGTGGCCGTAGCCTTACTGTGAGGGCTGAATAAACACAGGCACTGATGTATGTGCGGTAGCAGGGTCCAAAATTAACACTTACTCAGCAGCAAATGCAAGTAAAGGTTTGGCCAGAACATAACGCATACTGGAACATACTAAGGAATAATACATAGTTTCAGTTGATTTGTAAGAAAAAAACACCTTACTGTTGCTGAAGCGACATGCACTATTCAAATGAATGCGTTCGCATAAAAAGCCACCACAACAAAAATATAAGAATAAAAATTATGATGTGTCATTAACTTGATTATGTGTAGGGCACTATGATTTCCATGATGTGAAAACCATGGACGGAATTGCGGAATATAGTTATAAAAAGGAATGTCATGGAATGTCATGGAATTTGCCAGATTTTGGATGAATAAATCAAACGTAGGTCAGTACACTTAAATCAAAATGTGATATGGACTAGTGTCTGTGAATATTACGCCACAAAATACTATTTAAATATGAATTTTACATGTTATGCTTGTCTCTGTGTGAATGAATGACGCAGACGTGCAGTTTCAGCCTCTGCCGCCTCAATATACGAGTACATGAACATAATCTCTAAAACTGCTCTGAGAGCCACTTAATGAGCATTTTATCATTTGTTGTGAGAAAAAAACAAAACTACCATACTGTCATATACAAACAGAAACTTAAAGGTCTTCACAGCAACCGTCATAATAAAATGTTTGGTTTAACTTGAAGAAACTGTGACAGAAATATATTACTTAATGTAATGATAGTTACAGTAATAAACTAGCAATAAAATTAATTAAAATTATTATCAAAACATTATTGTTTGGTAAATATTTACCAGAAAAATGATTTGCCAGAATTTATTTACCAGAAAAATTTAAATACGCAA
>JAHKKF010525117.1:8966-35112 GCA_019740295.1 Labeo calbasu | reverse complement strand
TAGGAGAAAATGAGATGGAGTTTTTCACCATACTCAGTACACAGACGATGAACTTACACGTGATTCGTAGTGATGGGAAGTTTGGATCATTTTACAGACTCGGAGTCTCGTTCAGCAAAATGAACAAATCTTTTTTCGAGTCATTTCGTTCATTTTACCAAAATATAATTAAAATGTTATGTGTTACTTCCCTAACACATCTACTGCTTACACAAACGTTGATCACACTACAAACAAGACAAAACTATAATGCTATAAGAAACAGAAAAGATTAATTCATTGTTTACCTGGGTCTGGGTCTGGGTCTTACGCTTCTTATCTGACAAGTTTTCGGGTTTGAGTCGTTCGTTGAGGCGTTACAGCCCTGTAAGATGAACGAACAAGTGAACTAATTCCAGTACAAAACCTAATAGGATGTTGCGCATGCGTGACTGAACGAATCACTCCCCGAGATGACTCGTTCTTCCCGAGTCACATTAAAAATTTGTTAAAAATGGAAGAAGAATCGTTTAAGAAATATCCATTACTAATTCATAGCATCGTGGACGCGCATCCCAGAGCCTGTTCTGCACAAGCTTTTGTGCTTAAAAAGTACATAAATTTTTATTTTTCGAAAATAATGACCGATCGTTTCGCTCGATAAGACCCTTCTTCCTCGGCTGGGATCGTTTAGAGCCCTTTGAAGCTGCATTTAAACTGCATTTTGGAAGTTCAAAATCGGCACCAATGAAGTCCATTATATGGAGAAAAAAGTGTTTTCCTCAAAAACCATAATTTCTTTATGACTGAAGACAGAAAGACATGAACATCTTGGATGACAAGGGGGTGAGTAAATTATTTGAGTTCTCCTTTAATATTTTATTAATTAACCTGTATGTCATATGACCCTTGATCAACATCAGAGGACATGAAAAAAAAATTGAAATATGAACTCTCACAGGGGATTTCAAGTACATATTTTACTTCAAACGGAACACCCGATGTAAACTATTTTAAGTACTGACAGAAAAAGAGATCTTCTGGATATATATATTTATTTATAAGATATTTTGGAGACCATGATGACATTGTGACAATTAGCTTTCTTTCCTGTGTTGATGTATTTCTGATTGAAACAGGAAGTTGTGGTGGGCTCTTTCTTTTAAGTAGCCAATACCCTTTAGTTTAAGACACAAACATGAACAATGATTCGCTAAGTACATGAATGATTCTCATTCTATGAGCATTTTATTGAACAAAATGTCAGATATGCCTGAAAGTGCAAAATGATTTATCAATATTTTAAGTGCATTTACATAAAGAAACCCTTTTTTTGTCTGTAGAACCTTCTGCAGTAACTTTTGACAAATTTTAGCCCCTTAAAGCTAAAAAAAAGACATTATTAGTTGATTTAGTTAAAACTAGTTAGTTATTAAACTGATACACAAAACTAAACGTTGTTACCTTTTTTTATGGAGTCGTTACATTTCAGTGTGGCTACTATATTTTATTAGTTTTTGCTGGTTTTACTATACTTAAACTGTTTCAAATTATGAGTAGTAAGTTAAATGATGAGTAACAGCAGACTC
The DNA here is from genome assembly GCA_019740295.1 of Labeo calbasu. Taxonomy (NCBI): domain Eukaryota; kingdom Metazoa; phylum Chordata; class Actinopteri; order Cypriniformes; family Cyprinidae; genus Labeo; species Labeo calbasu. Next base: position 33,544 of record JAHKKF010525117.1, on the reverse strand, counting down.
TTTTCCATCTATCTAGTCATAGATTGTTGACAGTGGCCCCTCAAGAGCCCTGCAAGTATCTGTTGACAATACAGGAAGATGTGTTTTCAACAGACGACACATTCTTTCCTATCAATGTGTTATTTGACAAAACAGATAATGATGTTCTGCCTCTGGAACAGAAATCAAATTAATTCCCAGTGACTTTCTTTTTGGAAAAATCCACACAGCGCTATATCAAGAATAACAAAAATCTAGTCGTACCAGGGTGGGAACAGTAGCCTGTCATGTTTCCTGTTTGCCCTACTTCCTCTCTCACAGAAACGCAAATGGCCAGACAATGGCAGGAAAACCTGCTGGCTTCCTGTAGGGGCCGGCCGTCGTGGAAACAGATAGGCCAAATGTGCTTTGCTTTGCTAGGACTGACAGACTAATCTCCAACAGAGAAAAGACTGAAGAAACCTGTAGTAAAACATAGTGTCACCTTCTAAATTTAGGCCTCCTTAGAGGAAGAACGTCGCCTAAGAAGATCTTAAATGTAAAACACCTACTGAAATGTCAAATATATGCAATGTGAAGGTTTTTAATGCTTTGTATTTTAATATTTTATCTTCCAGGCGAGAACTGTGAAACCCTTTTGGCCCCGTGCAGCCCTAAACCGTGTAAAAATGGAGGCGTGTGTAAGGAGTCCGAAGACTACGAGAGCTTCTCTTGTGTGTGTCCTGAAGGATGGCAAGGTACAACATTCACAAAACTAACCAGATATTCTGTCCTAGCATCAGTATTGTGTACGTCTGTGTTCATACCTGTTGTTTTTCCTTTCTTTTTAGGCCAAACATGCGAGGTGGACATCAACGAATGTGTCAAGAACCCTTGTCGAAATGACGCCACCTGTCAAAACTCTATCGGCAGCTACAAATGCAGTTGCAAATCAGGCTACACGGGCCGCAACTGTGAGACGGACATTGACGATTGCAAGCCTAGTAAGTGTCCCTGTTTGGCCTTATTTCAATCTGCTTGATCTTGTCTTGATGTCTAACCCCATCCTTCTCTTTTAGACCCTTGCAGTAATGGAGGCTTCTGCAAAGACGCTGTGAACGCCTTCACTTGCACCTGTTTACCAGGTTTTCGGGGCAGCAGATGTGAGGAGGACATTAATGAATGTGACAGTAACCCATGTAAAAACGGTGCGAACTGCACTGATTGTGTGAACAGTTACACCTGTACCTGTCCACCTGGATTCAGTGGGATTCATTGTGAGAACAACACACCAGACTGTACTGAGAGGTAACAACGAATTTATACAATTTATTTGTATAAATACTAACCTTTGCCAAAAGTCAGTGTTTTGGCTGCAACAGACAATTGTTACAATCAAGAGGCAACAAGACAAACCCATTTCCACTCTTTTAGAAACACTTACCAACAAAGCAGTAACAGATATGTACCACAGAACAATTGGCCAACCTAAAATTCAAACCCTATACGCCATTTCTGCACAACAATAGAGGTGTCAGTATGTCTTGGGCAAACCTGGGACAAAACAAGGACCTTAAAATACCTGAGAAACTCTACAAGGGAACCTAAAAATGCCATTGGATAGAAATAAATTATCCCTAAATAAACTGTATTTACAAACTGCAACATGGCAGAATACCTGACCACTGTGACTATTTTTTTGTTTTCACAAAAATAAAATACTTTCAAATATGTGCTGTTCTTTTAAAGTATATTTGTTTTTTTAGTAGCAAATCAGCATGTTAGAATGATTTCTGAAGGATCATGTGACACTGAAGACTGAAGTAAAAGCTGCTGAAAATTCAGCTTTGATTTCACAGGAATAAATTACATTTAAAAATGTATTAGAATAGAAAACAGTTATTTTAAATTGTAATAGTATTTTACATTATTACTGTTTTTACTGTATTTACTGTATTTTCTATCAAATCAGTGTCTGTAAACATAAGACACTTCTTTCAAAAACATTAAAAATCTTACAGTCTCCAAAGTTTTGAACTATAATGTAGACTGTAATGTCATTCTGACATGCAAGAGAAATTAATATTATGTCTCCATGCAACATAGCTATCATGAAACTACTGATCCCAGCTCTGTTTTCAGAGTCTCTTTTTTAAAGTCTAGTCTTGCAAGTCAACTGATCTGCCTCATGGTAAAGTGTACCAGAAAAAAGCCTCTAGCACTTTTTCCTCTGTTGTCCATTAGTGCCCCCTCTGGTAAACAAATGACAGTGCAATCAGTGAAGCATTACATCCTATTATACTAGATATTGAAATTAAATGAATTTAAATTAATGTAGTAAATATGACTGATAATCATGATTTAATTTTTTTTTTAAACAGCTCTTGTTTTAATGGTGGCACATGTGTGGATGGCATCAACAGCTTCACTTGCCTGTGCCCAAAGGGGTTCACTGGAAACTACTGCCAGCATGACATCAACGAGTGCGACTCCAGACCCTGCATGAATGGTGGCACCTGTCAAGACAGCTATGGCACATACAAGTGCACCTGCCCTCAGGGATACCATGGTCTTAACTGTCAGGTAACAAATCACAGATTTAGACAGCATATGAAACGGACAAAACTTAGTATGTATTCTGTAGTATAATTGTAAAGTTAGCTGTAAATAATGAATATTTTGGATATATTACTGTTTTTTTCTATATTTTTCTAAATTAATTTATTTATATAAAAATTAATTAAAAATTACACTAGTAACATTTATAATGTATGAATGTATAAAATGTTTACATTGTAATTTTATTATGTAATTTTAATCATATAGACACATTTCTTTTATTTCCCACATTTCCCATTTTCTAAACTCTCTAAATAAAAATGTAATCGTTTTCTCTTTATTTTTATGTTTAGAGTATCACATTGTTAGCTTAGCAACACGCTAACATCAAACACTGTTATAATCAACAGAATTGGTATTTTTATTGGTATATCATTAGAATATTGTAAAGATAAAGTAAAGATCTTGCTCCATGAAGATATTTTGTAAATTTCCTACCAAAATATATCAAAACTTAATTTTTGATTAGTAAAATGCATTGCTAAGAACATCTTTTGGACAACTTTAAAGGTGATTTTCTCAGTATTTTGATTTTTTGCACCCTCAGGTTTCAGATTTTCAAATAGTTGTATCTCGGCCAAATATTGTCCTATCCATACATCAATGGAAAGCTTATTTATTCTTTCAGATGATGCATACATCTCAGTTTAAAAAAAGTGACCCCTTTGACCCTGGTTTTGTGGTCCAGGGTCACAAATGATCTATCACTAATTCGTGTCAGCACGTTATGTCAAATACAACAAAATAAAATGAAATATTTATGATCACTTAAAGAGATGTGAACTCACGGGTGCATGAGTTAAAATGTAAACACTGGATGAATTTCTGCTTTGTAGGAGCTGGTGAACTGGTGTAAGCCATCTCCCTGTAAGAACGGAGGTACCTGCAGACAAAGCGGCACTAGGTACAGCTGCCAGTGTCAGACAGGCTGGACTGGTTTATACTGTGACGTCCCCAGCGTTTCTTGCGAGGTGGCCGCCAAACAGCAAGGTAGGTTTTGTTTGTATGTTATGAGACTAAAATATGTTTTACCGCAATGTCAATTACCACACATTTGTTCCGGGGCTGTTCAGTGTCTCACAAATCTGCTGTAATATTAATTTCTTCCACTTTTAGGCGTAGAGGTGGCCCGGCTGTGTCGTAACTCTGGCCAGTGTCTGGATGCTGGAAACACACACTATTGTCACTGTCAGGCCGGATACACGGGCAGCTACTGTGAGGAGCAGGTGGATGAATGCATTCCCAATCCTTGCCAGAACGGAGCAACCTGCACCGACTACCTTGGCGGCTACTCCTGTGAAGTAAGTAAAGAAAATCTGGTGGTTAGGGACAGAAGTATCTAGAAGAAGACACTTCAGATTCATTCCTGCTAAATCTCCCATCTTTGTAAAAGAATTGCTTGTTTAGCAAAGAAGGAAAAAAAACGCCAAGTAAACAGAAACAGGCTCGTTTTATGTTCGGCATTAATTCGCCTCGCTCTTTCTCTCGTTTCTTGAAGTGCGTGCCAGGTTATCATGGAGTAAACTGCTCTGATGAGATCAATGAGTGTCTGTCTCAGCCCTGCCAGAACGGAGGCACATGCATCGACCTGATCAATACCTACAAATGCTCCTGTCCCCGGGGAACACAAGGTCAGCTATCACATCCTCCTCTGGTTTGCTCTTTTTGCCCATTCCACACTTCATTAATTAGGTCTTAACTGTTATCAGCAGGCTTAGACGTTTCTCTCTGATTGATGTAGTCATGCTTAATTACTGCTGCATAGATGGACTTTTATTTTATAAATTGGACAGAAACTTTCAAACAGTGTGTTATATTACTCTCTATTTTAAGTCAGGTTTTTCATTCTAAGTCAGTTAGGCTATGTTCACACTACGAGTCTTAGTGCTCAATTTTTTTGTATAGCTGTTCACATTGTTGTTTCTAATGTGGCTAAAATCTGATTTTGCGTGTGAACAGATTATGGTTCTGAACTGACCCATATGCGCAAAAAACCCTCCAATACAAACAGTGTTGCCAGGTTTTCACAACAAAATTCACCCAATTGCTTCTCAAAATTAGTCCAAAACTAGCCCAATTGCGTTCCAGAGGGTAAATAATGTGTTTCATTTCATTTTTACTCATTGACGAAAATGTCAAAAGATTTTCGTCAGTTTTTGTCATTCAAAATGAGTTTTTGTTTTATCATCTTGTTTTCGTCTGTGAAAAAATATCGTTGAAAAATATAAAATTATGACACATTGCACTTCCACTGACTACCTTTTGCAACTCTATATACTCCTCTGCAATAAGGTCAGATTTTATAACCTTTCCTCTCTGCTTTCTCTCTCAGGTGTGCACTGCGAGATCAACATTGACGACTGCACGCCCTTCACCGACCCCATCACCCAGGAACCCAAATGCTTTAACCAGGGCCGCTGTGTGGACCGCGTGGGTGGGTACCACTGCATCTGCCCGGCCGGATATGTGGGAGAACGCTGTGAGGGTGACGTCAACGAATGCTTGTCCAACCCTTGTGACCCCCGTGGAACACACAGCTGCATCCAGCTCACAAACAACTACCGCTGCGAGTGTCGCACAGGATACACAGGTACAGCACAGGCTACTATCGGACCATTTTGCTTTGATTTTGAACGCCAAATTCTGATCATGTTGTCCAATATGTAATAACCTTGTTTGTGTTACAGGTCAGCGCTGTGACAAAGTGTTTGATGGTTGTAAAGGGAAACCTTGCCGAAATGGAGGCACCTGTGCTGTGGCTAGCAATACTCCTCATGGCTTTATCTGCAAATGTCCACCGGTTAGTCATACTCTCTGATATATTTAGCCTTGAATAGTTTTGCAATACCTCTTTTGTGTTATTTCACATCCATCACATAGAATATGAAACAATCGGGTAGGGTCTATGCATAAAATAAAATGAAATAAAATAAAATGTTTCTTGAGCACCAAATCAGCATATTAGAATAATTTCTAAAGGATCATGTGACACTGAAGACTGGAGTAATAAAATCCATCACAGAAATAAAATACATTTTAAAATATATTAAAATAGAAAACAGTTATTTTAAATTGTAAATAATTTTAACAATATTACGGTTTTTACTGTATTTTTACAAATGGATGTATTACTTATACCTATAGATGTCAGTTAACTGTGATACATTTTACAACTTGTGTGTTTCTCGTTTAGGGTTTCACAGGCTCAACCTGCGAGTATGACGCTCATGCCTGTGGGAGTCTCCACTGTAAAAACGGGGGTACGTGCGTTTCTGGTCACAAGAGTCCCAAATGCCTGTGCACCCCTGCCTTTACTGGTCCCGAGTGCCAGTATCCCACTGAGGGTCACTGTACCACCAATCCATGCTACAACGGAGGCACGTGCGAGTATATCTCAGAGGCCCCGTATTACCACTGCATCTGTCCTACTGGCTTCAATGGCCTTTTCTGTCACATCCTGGACTACAGCTTCCCAGGTGGCCCTGCTCGAGATATCACACCTGCAAGCCCGACAGTGAGGTGCGAGATACCGGAGTGTGAGAATAAGAAAGGCAATAAGATCTGTGACAGCGCATGTAATAATTACGAATGCGACTGGGATGGAGGGGACTGCTCACTGAACTTCAACGACCCGTGGCAGAACTGTTCGGCTGCGCTGCAGTGCTGGCGTTATTTTAATAATGGGAAGTGTGATGAACAGTGTCACAATGCTGGATGTCTCTATGATGGATTTGACTGCCAGAGACTGGAGGGCCAGTGCAAGTGAGTGCTATTTGAGAATTTTTACACAAGTTTCAGGAAAAGGTACAAGTTGCATGTTTGTAATCATAGCTAACATAGCTAAAATGATCATGCTTAAGGGGTTAGTTCACCCAAAACTGAAAATTCTGTCATTAATTACCTTCCCTCATGTCGTTCCAAACCTGTAAGGGCTTTGTTCATCTCCGGAAAAACAAATTAAGATATTTTTTATAAAATTCGAGAGCATTCTGACCCTGCATAGACAGCAACGCAACTGACAAGTTCAAGGCCCAGAAAGGTACTCTCGTGAATGGTAACGGACAGTGACAGGGAAGAGAAAAATTGTTGAATAAAGTCACTTAATTTGTGTTCTGAAGATGAACGAAGGTCTTATAGGTTTGGACTGACATGAGGGTGAATAATTAATGACAGAATTATTTTTGGGTGAACTATCCCTTTAAGATAAATTTTCTGAGCTTTTATTGGAAATCACAATGTTTAAACCTCCAGACAATTTCTCTTCAGCAGGTCTGAAAAAGTCATGGAAATTAAAAAAAAAAAAACCTAAAAAGAATTTTTTCTAGTTAAGTTAAAGTATTAAGTATTATTTTCATAATTTTTTCCCTAAATTTCAGTTTTTATTAAATTGTATTTAAAATCCAGTCTTACACACTTACAAAAAATTAAAATAAATAAATAAAATTTAGATTATAATTTTGACATTTTACATTTTTTTAATTTTATGTAATATAGAATACAATAGTTTCTTCAGCATTGTTACTGATGAAATCTACCTTTTAGATAAACTGCTTAAGACTAAAAATATATATGTAAAAAGCATTTTTATTACTTAAAATAAAATGAACATTTGCTGAATGCTGAAATAAAGTTAATTATATATATATATATATATATATATATATGAGAATAAATAAATAAAAAATAAATAAAGATTTTATTTTATTTTATTTCAGGCATTCTTGATCATTTGTATTTAATTTGATGTACTAAAATAAAACTAAATAATTAAAAACAAAAGGCATATTTAAAGAAAAAAGAAAATAATGAAAATAACAAAAACACCCAACAAAACTTTAACTAAAATTAAAATGAAAATGGATAATATAAAAATAAATACTAATTTATAATAGTAATAAAAACTGTAATAGTATTTCAATTATAAAATACATAAAAACTAAAATGAAAAAATTAAAATAACAGAAACACCCAACAGGATTACTAAAATTTGAACTAAAAAATTAAATGAAAATGGAAAATATAAAAATAAATAATTTATAATATTAATGAAAACTGTAATAGTATCTCAATTACACACTGGTCCCAGACTAATTTAATCTGAAAATAAAAAGTAAGACTAACTTTCTAGATTGAACACTAATTCTAATCTCTGCTGTCCTCTCTCATAGTCCACTCTATGACCAGTATTGCAAAGACCACTATGCAGATGGCCACTGTGACCAGGGCTGCAATAATGCAGAGTGTGAATGGGACGGATTGGATTGTGCCAGCAACATACCCGAGAAGTTAGCTGCTGGACTCCTGGTTGTGGTGGTGCACATTTTGCCCGACCAGCTCCGAAACAACTCATTCGGATTTCTGCGGGAGCTCAGCCGAGTGCTCCACACCAACGTGGTTTTCCGGCGCGATGGCAAGGGAGAGGAAATGATCTACCCATATTATGGCAACGAGCAGGAGCTGAGAAAGCACAACATCAAACGATCGCTAGACAGCTGGAACGACCCTTCTAGCAACGTCCTAAACTCCGTAAAAAGCAGCATTTACAACATAGTAGTGGAAGGAGGGAGAAAACGAAGAGAACTGGACGAGATGCAGATCAAAGGGTACGTATGTGACAGTTGAGCCCTCGTATGCTTTAAAGGATTAATTCACTTCCAGAAAATTTCCTGATAATTTACTCACCCCTATGTCATCCAAGATGTTCATGTCTTTCTTTCTTCAGTTAAAAATAAATGAAGGTTTTCAAGGAAAATATTCCAGGATTTTTCATTTAGTGGACTTCAGTGGGGATCAGTGGGTTGAAGGTCCAAATTGCAGTCTTAATGCAGCTTCAAATAGCTCTACATGAACCCAGCCGAGGAATAAGGGTCTTATCTAGCGAAACGATCAGTCATTTGTAAAGAAAAATCAAAATTTATATACATTTTATCCACAAATGCTCATCTTGCACTAGCTCTGCGCATCTTCACGCATTACATAATCACGCTGGAAAGGTCACATGTGGTTAGTTCTTCATCTGTGTACTTTGGTTCAAAAATGTACTGTAGGGTGAAAGAAAGTTCAAAAACGTCCGACAGCATTGGGCTGCTTTATAATGTACAAACTATTACATGAGTTTCAACCGGATATATATTTTAAATTGCTAAAGTTTTTAGACAGGATTTTTCATGATAAATTTGTATAAATCATACAAAATGAATCATAAAACACAAAATAAAACACAATCCAGGGAAAAATAAAGTGAATTTCATGAGGCACTAAATTAAAAATCGGCTTGAAGGAATTAAGGCTAAATGAATATTCTGATAAATATTGATATGAAATGGTAAAAAAATATTTTGTCATAAATATTTCTGGACATATCACCTAGCCCTAATTTTAAATTTTATTATGAAAAGTGCTGAAAAATGTTATCATGAAAAGTGCTGAAAATTTAAATGTAAGAAAAAGGGTAAAAGAAAAATATGTTATATTATATTATATTATATTTTAAAAGATTGCTTAAATTGTTAAAGTTTTTAGGCAGGATTTTTCATGATAAATGTGTATAAATAATACAAAATAAATCGTAAAACACAAAATAAAACAGAATCCAGGAAAAAATAAAGTGAATTTCATGAGGCACTAAACTAAAAATTGGCTTGAAAGAATTAATGCTAAATGAATATTCTTATAAATATTGATATTACATGGGGAAAAATATTGTCATAATTATGTCTGGACATATCACCTAGCCCTAATTTTAAATTTTATTATGAAAAAGTGCTGAAAAATTTTGTTATGAAAAGTGCTGAAAATTAAAAATGTAAGAAAAAGGGTAAAAACAGAATATACCGATGAAATAATTAAATATGCGCATACTACATATAAAAAAGTCTTGCTAAGATTCAAAACATAAAATAAATGGAATCAAAATGTTTATTTTAAAGGGAATTAATGAAATAAAGCTGCTGTTAGCAGTGGAGCCCGTATAGAGCCCTTTGAAGCTGCTATGAAACTACAGTTTGGCCCTTCAAACCACTGGCCACCATTGAAGTCCACTATATGCAGAAAAATCGTGGAATGTTTTCCTCAAAAACCTCAATTTCTTTTCGACTGAAGAAAGAAAGACATGAACATCTTGGATGAAAATTAGAAAATTTGTTTTCTAATCCTTTCAGAATATGTTTTAATAAAAACTATGCTTTTGATTTCCATCAGATCGGTGGTGTATCTCGAGATTGACAACCGCCAGTGCTTCCAACAAACCTCCGAATGCTTCCAGAGTGCAAACGACGTGGCGGCTTTCCTCGGAGCCCTGGCTTCCAGCGGCAATCTGAATATGCCTTACGTCATCGAGGCCGTCACAAGTGAGTGTTTGGCACGAGCATTGTCGTGTGCCTCACGTCTTCCCATAATGCCCTTAATCAAGACTAGGCCTCCCATCTTACTCAATGTATTCAGCACCAACCCCCCCCTCCCCAACCTTTAACCCAACCACCTCCTACCGCGGATTACAGGGATCACTTTGAAGTTTGTGCGTTTCTTCCTTATAACAATGAAGCAAATGTTCTTTGTGCATTAGACAGACTAAACAATCAATGCGCCCGTCTGAGGGCAGATCCGCTGGCTCCAGGCACCAAAAATAGTTAATTGATGCAAATCATGTCAACTCATTTGGCCCAACAAGACACTCTCACATACGTGCATATACCCATTCATGGTTTGAATCTAAGATGATGGGGGCTGCTGCAACCTTAACCTTGTTGAATGTACCAGGACTTAATGCATCTCCAAGGGTTTAGGTGAGCAGAGTTTATCATTTCAAAATCGTTAGTGGAGAGAGCATGAAAAAAAGAGAGGAGAAAAATTGATCGGGAGTGTGCTAGAAGTTGGGAGTCTTTGTTATCTCGAAAATCCTAATAAATCCTTCGTCTTTACAGCTTAAAGTGTGCGCGGTAATTTGAAGTTCATTAATCCCTCCCTTTTTTTTCCCTTAAAGAAGAACTGGTAAAGTTGTCTCCTGGTACCCTGGGCTGAGAAAGGGGAGAGGAGGTGTTCTTTCTCTTCTTTTTTTTCTGTCCTCCTCCTTTTCTTATTTGCCAGCTCCTTCTTTTTGATGAGAAGCGGTTAGCAATTCTGATTACCTCAAACGCGTGCCTCGTTCTAGTTTGTCCGCCCCATCTCAAGCAATTTGTGCCTCATCGTTGCATGAGGAACATCTTCTCGTCCCTTCTGTGGGTTTGACATGTCAACTGTTTTTCCTGTGGCAGGTAAGATCGATGGACCGGCACCTATAGAGCTCTATCCCGTCTACGTGGTTCTGGCAGGACTGGCACTGTTGGCCTTTGTCGCCGTGGGAATGGTCGCGTCCCGAAAACGCCGCCGTGAACACGGTCAACTCTGGTTTCCGGAGGGTTTCAAGACCAGCGAGCCCAGCAAGAAGAAGAGGAGGGAGCCGGTCGGCGAAGACTCCGTTGGTTTGAGGTCAGTCGTGTTATTTGAAGAGACAAACTGTTATGGAGGAAAACTTTTACATTTGAAGTAATGATCTTCAGTTGAGGTTCATTTCATTAACTGAGTGGGTTTAGGATAAAGGTTGAGGTTGATAATACAATTACTAATTTATTTTGGCATGTCTAATGGGTTATTTTTTTGAAAACAGGCCACTTAAGAACTGTTCAGACATTTCATTAATGGATGACAACCAGAATGAATGGGGAGAAGAGGAACCTTCAGATACCAAACGCTTCAGGGTGAGCAGAGCAACGCATTTCTCACTGACAAGATGAAAGAAAACAGAACAGAAATAAATTAATAATATTCATTCAAATGTTTTCAATTTGTTAATGTTCTCTTTTAGTCTGAAGAGCAGGCGATGCTTGATTTAGACGATCAGCCAGATCACCGGCAGTGGACGCAGCAGCACTTGGACGCAGCCGATCTACGCATCCCATCCATCGCTCCCACACCCCCTCAGGGCGAGATCGAGAACGACTGCATGGATGTCAATGCCCGAGGACCAGGTTAGGCACTGTTGTATTCATATTTTGTAATAGTGGTTTTGTTATTGGCTATTGATGACTTTTAAATGATATAATAGAAATATTTAATATATTTAAATGTAATAAAATATTATTCATTCAAATTTATTTTTTTTTTTAGTTATATTTACAATATAATTTGATTATAATTTAAATTAAAATATTTATATTAAAATATAACAAAAGAATGCAATTTTCATATAAATTTATATTATATCATTTATTATGCTTTATATATACACTACCAGTCAAAAGATTTTTTTTTAAGTTTATGTTTTTTTTTAAATATATTTACTATTTAAAATAACTATTTCCTATTTGAATATATTTTAAAATGACTTCAAAGCTGAATTTTTAGCCTCACGATCACACGATCCTTCAGAAATCATTCTAATACTCTGATTTTCTGCTCAGAAAACATATATTATTAATATTATATTTATTATTATGTTGAAAACAGGTTTTTCAGGTTTCTTTCATGAATAGAAAGTTCAGAAGAACAGCGTTTATCTTAAATAGAAATCTTTTGTAACATTATAAATGTCTTTATCATCACTTTTGATCAATTTAAAGCATACTTGCTAAATAAAAGTATTAATTTCTATAATTTATTTCCAAAAAAAATCTAAAAACTACTGACTCCATAATCTATAATGTTACAAAATCTTTTTATTTCAGATAAATGTTGATCTTTGGATCTTTTTATTCATCAAAGAATCTTTAAAAAACAGTACTCAACTGTTTAAAATATTGATAATATTAATTAAAAAAGCAAATCAGCATATTAGAATGATTTCTGAAGGATCATGCGACACTGAAGACTGGAGTAATGATGCTAGAAATTCAGCTTTGAAATCACAGGAATAAATGACATATTAAAAAATATTTAAATAGAAAGCAGTTATTTTAAAATAGTAAAAAATATTTTATATATATATATATATATATATATATATATATATATATATATATTTGTATGTTTTTTTTAAAAAAATTTTATATATACTGCCAGTCAAAAGTTTTTGAACAGTAAGATTTTTAGTGATTTTAAAGATTGGTCTTCTGCTCACCAAGCCTGTGTTTATTCTACCTAAAATACAACAAAAGCAGGAATACTGTGAAATTATTTTACAATATTTATTATTTTGTGTATTTTGGTGTATCTACGTAAGGGAATTACATTACTTGTGTAATTGACACAGACATAAGGAGATATTCAGAGTTTTTAAATGAGAACTCAGTCATCGTAAGAGGCATTCTTCGCTTATGAATTACACCTGTTCTCCAGTTTGTGTGTGCGTGCTGTCATGCTGGGATGAGGAACTGAATTGAGCTCTAAGTAGGAGTTAATGCTCTGGGCCCTGTGGGGAAAAGAATCCACTTCAAAGGCTCCGACTGAAAGCTGTAAACCCTGGGGACTGAGCACATTTTTACCAGTCTTACCGATTCATCCTGTGATATCATTCTGCTTACATGTGTTTTGTTAATTAAAAGTCTTTATGATATGCTCATATATAATAAGCACGGATATACCCCTGACAACACTTTAAGATGGTCAAAGGCAACATTCTTGTGCTATCTCTTCGCAAGCCGTTTTTCCTTTTTTCCTCTTTGTGTGGATTGATGTTTTTAAATCGACCAAATCAGGCCTGATCTGGGAATAGCTATTCTTTTGAAGCCGAGAAGCCCCTGTCGAAATCAGCAAAGAAAGCAGCTTCTCAGAGGTGATAATACTCTGTTTTACCAGCGGTTGAAATTTCAAAGCGTGGCCCGCGTCTCTGAGATTTACCAAAACTCCACGCTTGATTACAATCCGTTATCGAAGCGATCTGGGGCGATTCAGAAAGGCAGCGCGTCAAATCCAACTTCGATTTGTTTGTTTCTTTGGTCCATCATTTCTTTAGGTTGCCCTCAGACTAGTTTTACTCAAAGAAAACATTTTGCTCTTTCAATGGACTTTCATTTGTCTTAGGTTTTCTTTTCAAATTGCACAGTAGAAATAACAATGGAAACCCGAAATATTTTTATACATGTGAAAGGTCATTGAAAGGTCTCCTTAATATAAAGCTTTTGCTACATCAATCATTTAAACATAACGTAACATAACCTCCACTCTCTTTTTTCTTTTTAGATGGCTTTACTCCTCTCATGATTGCGTCCTGTAGTGGAGGCGGACTAGAAACAGGCAACAGCGAGGAAGAGGAGGATGCTTCAGCCAACGTCATCAATGACTTCATCTACCAAGGTGCTAACCTTCACAACCAGACAGACCGTACGGGTGAAACAGCCCTACACCTGGCTGCACGCTATGCCCGCTCAGATGCTGCAAAAAGGCTCCTGGAGGCCAGTGCAGATGCCAACATCCAGGACAATATGGGACGCACTCCATTACACGCTGCTGTGGCTGCAGATGCACAAGGGGTCTTCCAGGTATGTGAGCCACAATTGCATATGTAGGAGGTTTAATAATGAGTATTTCCATTGATTTATGCATCATCTCATCATGTTACCTTTTGTCCTCATGTAGATTTTGATACGGAACCGCGCCACAGATCTGGATGCCCGCATGCATGATGGCACTACTCCTCTAATACTGGCAGCAAGACTTGCGGTCGAGGGCATGGTGGAGGAACTCATAAACTGCCATGCTGATGTCAATGCCATTGATGATTCTGGTATGATTATTACATTGCCACATTTATTGATTCACTTGTATGCAGCATACACTATCAGTCAAATGTTTGAAAGTGCCTTTTATTTATGTTTCTCAGTCTTTCTAAATGATCTGATTTTTAAAAATTTATTTATTTAATTTTTTTAACCTTTATTTATATAGCACTTTATCAATACAGATTGTGTCAAAGCAGCTTTACAGTGTTAAATACGAAAAATAGTGTGTAATATGCAAAATTTTCTGTAAAAGTCAGTTCATCCTTGATTCAGCAATGTCATCATCCAGCTCAGTTCAGTTCAAATAGTATCTGTGCAATCAAGCTGACAATATCGCTGGTAAATCAGTGTCCCCAACTAAGCAAACCAGACAAAAAAATCCCAGCCATGAATTTTTAAATAAATAAAATAAATAGATACATGATAAATAAATAAATGTTTACAATAATAACAATAATAATAATTATTATTATTAATATTATTTTTTGGGACAACATAAGATATACACTACCACTCAAAAAATTTGAGTCAGATTTTTTGTAATAGTATTTTTATTCTGCATTAAATGATAAATTTAATTTAATTTAAAAACTACTTTTCCTTTGCACTTTTACTCATCAACGTATCTTCAAAAGTTTATGATGGTTTCCACAAAAATATTAATTGCTTTTCAAGTGTTTACAAAATTCAAAATGTTTCTTGAGCAATAGATTAACATATTATAATAATTTGTGAAGGATCATGTGACACTGAAAACTGGCTGCAGAAAATTCAGCTTTGCCATCACAGGAATAAATTCTATTTTAAAATATATTAAAATAGTCTTAGTCATTTTAAACTGTAATAATGTTTCATAGTATTACTGTATTTTTGATTTTTTTTTTTAAATGCAGCCTTGTTGAGCATAAGAGACTTCTTTAAAAAACATTTAAAAAGAAAAAAAAATACTGACCTCAAAGCTTTGAAGGCTAGTATAAGTTTTGATTTATTCATATTTTTTTTGCATCATCACATCACTACGTAATCTACATAAATTGTTTTGATGGAAGTGGAAAAATAGTAATAACTAGAATGAGTAGGTGTGTCCAAACATTTCACTGGTGAAGTGATATGTTAAAATTTGACTGTTAAAGTATAATTTGACAAGATACATTTGTGACCCTGGACCACAAAACCAGTCATAAGGGTACATTTTGAAACTGAGAACGCTGAATAAATAAGCTTTCAGTTGGTGTGTTGTTTGTTAGTTAATATTTGGCTGAGATACAACTATTTGAAAATCTGGAATCTGAGGATGCCAAAAAGTCTAAATATTGACGTTTTGAAGCTTTGAAGTCCAAATTAAGTTCTTGGCAATGCATATTACTATTCAAAAATTAAGTTTTGACATATTTGCGGTAGAACATTTACAAAGTATCTTAATGGAACATAATCTTTACTAAATATTCTAATGATTTTTGGCATAAAAGAAAAATTGATTATTTTGACCCATACAATGTATTGTTGCCTATTGCTACAAATATACCTGTGCTACTTATGACTGGTTTTGTGGTCCAGGGTCACATTTTAGATGCACAACGATTTTATTACAATATATTACCATCTAATGCTATTGTTGGTTTTCTTATTGAATATAACAGAGCATATGCTAAAGTAATTTTTGTCTGTGCTACAGGTAAATCTGCACTTCACTGGGCAGCAGCTGTGAACAACGTAGATGCAGCGATGGTATTACTTAAGAACGGAGCAAATAAAGATATGCAGAACAATAAGGTAAGCAGCACCTGATTAATTTGTTTCACAAATAATTCTATTATATTTTAGACTTTTGTTGGCTCACCAACTATTTTCCCATATACAGGAGGAGACTCCTCTATTCTTGGCGGCAAGAGAAGGAAGCTACGAGACTGCTAAAGTTCTTCTCGAGCATTTTGCTAATCGGGAGATCACAGACCACATGGATCGGCTCCCGCGGGATATCGCTCAGGACAGAATGCACCACGATATTGTGCGGCTCATCGACGAATACAACCTGGTCCGCAGCCCTCCCATGCACAGCGCCCCCCTCTGCACCACCCTCTCCCCACCTCTCTGCTCGCCCAACGCCTTCATGGGTAGTATGAAGCCCTCCGTACAAAGTAAAAAACCCCGTAAGCCAAGCGCAAAAGGCATCGGTTGCAAGGACGGCAAAGACATGAAAGTCAAGAAGAAAAAAGCACAGGATGGAAAGGGAAACCTTCTAGACAGCTCAGCTGTGCTCTCACCGGTCGATTCCTTGGAGTCGCCCCACGGGTATATATCTGACGTCGCCTCCCCACCTCTGATGACGTCACCCTTCCAGCAATCTCCTTCCATGTCGCTTAATCACTTACAGGGTATCTCGGACGCCCACATGGGAGTCAGCCTTCTGGGAATGGGCAACAAGCAAGACCTGGCCCATATACAGTTCGATCCGTTACCCCCACGTCTCACCCATCTTCCAGTGGCCGGATCGAACGGCTCAAACATCATGAACGGCCAATGCGAATGGCTCGGGCGGATGCACAATAGCATGGGTCAGCAAAATCAATTCGCAGCCATGAGGAATGCCTCAGGTCAGGCCAGCCTTCACCAGTCCGGCCTAATGACGTCTCTTCACAATGGTCGTCCCGCAACACTCTCTCAGATGATGAACTATCAAAGCCTGCAGAACACACACCTCTCCACGCAGCCGCATCTCATGCAGCAGATGCAGCAAACCATGCAACAGAGACCCCAGCAGACGAGCGTCCAGCTGCAGCACCAGAGCTCCAATCCACCCAGCGGCTTGAGCCAGAACTTACTCGGCGGGGAATTGGGTGGACCTGAGCTCCAGCAGAGTGTGGGGAACAGCATGCCCATGCACACCATCATCCCCCAGGAGACCCAGCTGCTGAACCCGTCCTCTCTGGGCCCCAGCATGGCGGGAACGCAGTTCCTCACGCCACCTTCCCAGCACAGTCACTCAGGCCCAATGGACGCCAACACCCCAAGTCATCAACTTCAAGTGCCTGATCACCCTTTTCTCACGCCGTCTCCGGGTTCACCGGACCAGTGGTCTAGCTCGTCGCCCCATTCCAACATGTCTGACTGGTCGGAGGGTATTTCAAGTCCTCCCACTAGCATGCAGTCGCAAATCGGACACATACCAGAGCAGTTCAAGTAAAAAAAAAAAAAATTAAGGCACCATAAGCCTGCTTACTGAAGGGATTTTATATGCCTCTTGTACTAACCATATTTTTTTTTAATTTATTGATATTTTGTTATTTATATTTTTCCTCGCCATTTAAAATTTGGGCAAAAGAAAGGATCTTAAAAATAATGAAGAAGGTAAATCTTTATAATGTAATGCTATTGACCGCAATACACTGTACTCAAATGTACACACTGGGTATTTATTGGTCTTAAAATATGCCTGTTTTTTTATTCAGTGGATCGGCCTTCATTTTTGTTTGATTAATTATACCTAATATTGTATAAATTTGTAAAAACGCAAAGTTCTTGTACGGACATTTTAGCGAGCATGTTTTTATACAACAAACTTCAGTGTTAAGTAGATTTATGTTGTTTGAAACAAGCTGCTTTTCCGTTATTAGCAGATGAATGATTGAATTTGTTTTGTGTTATTTCTGATATTTGTTATGGTTAGGTTCTCAATTTTTTTTTTTTTTTTTTTTTTTACATTTTGTGCTTCAAGGTTTATACTACAAATGCGTAGTGGTATTATATTTGAACATTTGTATAGTTCAAAGTGATTTGCTCTTTCGTTCTCTTTCCTTTTCTTTTTCTTGTATATTAAATTCCTGCATAAGCAGATTTCTTAACGTCCACTGTAAGTGTGGATGTGAAAGTGAGGATCTGAGCTACTTACAGGAAATACTTGATGTTGACTTGTATGAAACAGGTGGCGATATCAAGTGCTCTGTATCTTTTTCCTCCAATTTTGTAGAACTGGTCACGTGGCCAAAAGTGTCTGGGGTTTTATGGAGGTGTTTCAAATTGAACTTCTCTTTACTGTACTTCAGTTTTGTATCTTCGTTTGAGCCTATGGCTAATGTAAATAGATATATTGTACGCGTTTGTCATGTAAACAGGATTTTGTTTCAGAAATCTTAAAGTGTGCCATGGAAATTTTAAATATTTTAATGCTAGTTATGTTTTCTATCATACGCAGAACGTATATTTTTTTTCTCTCAGTATCACTGGTGTAGAGACAAATATAAGAAATGTATACACACAAATGATTAGAGGATATGACATACAGAATAACATAATTAGATGATTTATGACTCACTATTTATTGACCACCAATAGTTTTCCACAAAATCACAAAAATACGTTAAAAGGTCCCCATAAATGGACGTGGTGGTGTCATATATCCTCTTTAAGCCATCAGTACTTCCGAGTTCATCAGATTTGAACAGCACTGAGTATAAAGTATCTGTAAATGTTAACGTTACCTATCTGCAAATGTGTAGTTTACATGCAGAGTATTTTCTGTCAGTTCTACTGTCTGTACAAGTTTCTTTGATTAATAAAAGATACCAATGTGTATTAAAATTTCAGTCTGCTCTAACTCTTTCTTTATGGCCTCTCTATCTTATTTATCAACTGTATTTCTTTAGTTTACGTAATATTAAAGCAGCTAAAAACAGATACATTGATGAAACTAACATTAAAATGGTTTGCTTTTGCCCCCTCATGCTATACCAAGCTGGGGTTGAATATCAAAGAAAATGGTTTATTTTTTGATATAATGAAATTATTTACGGCACAAGCTAACTTTACACGAGCATATCAAAGGTTGCTAATCGTTTTATTGCATTAGCCTGCAGCGCCATCTGCTGAAGTGCTTATGACTATAAACAGCGCCCTCTGCTGCTGAGAGGACAAACGCAGTAAACGAAGGCGTATTATTCACTATAACTACAGAGGAGACAAAAACAGCTTTTAAATGTCTATTTTAGGCTCTCATTTTGTGAGGCTGACGCATAAAATGTATACAATATAACGTTAAAAGCATCTCATAACATTCAGTTAAAATATCTGTGAATCTAACATATGGACGTCAAAAGCAAATGTCATCTAATGTAATACTCTCCACATGTTCGCGGTTTTTGTTTGTCAGACACTATTGTTTATTTATTCCCATTATGACACAACCTCTAATATGAATATGCCAGTTTACACTTACTGCACTGTGCTTTTTACAACTATTAAACACACATTCTGCTAAGTAAACTGACTGTAACATTATTGTCCCACGTGCACTGAGTACATACTGCTGCCATTCAAATGATTGGGGTTGTTAAGATTTTTGTTTTTGAAAGACATCTCTTATCTTCACCAAGGCTGCATTTAATCAAAAACACATTAAGAAGTGTGTTATAAAAAATATTACCTTTTAAAATAACCCATCATCCGCTTCCTCTGTTCTATTATAATATATATTAAAAAGTAATTTTTCTTGTTATGGCAAAGCTGAATTTTCAGCATCATTACTCCAGTCTTCAGTATCAAATGACTATTCAGAAATAATTCTAATATTCTTATTTGCTGCTCAAGAAACGTAATAATATCAATATATCAATTTAAAATAGTTAGGGTGATTAATACTTGTGGAAACTGAGATTTTTTACAGAATTATTTAGAAACATATAAAGCTAAAAAAAAAAAAAATGTTTACATCTTCACTAAAAATAATAATTTATTTTTAAAAAAACTACCCTGATTATACTGGCCCTATACCTTTAGCACAGTATAGTCTATTAATACTGTGCTTTAAGATGTGTTATCTGCCATAATCTGTCCTGTGTTTACCGTATGTACAGTACAGTGATAATGACATGGTGTCAAACTGTCTACCTGCACAAACTGGTGACAAATATTTACATTCATTTGTCTTGTCTACACAGTTTTGACCACAATTAAAGTTTAATGCTGATGGATTGTTGAAAGATCTTGATTGTCTTTTTTTTTCTATCTGGATGACATTAATGTTGCCTATTTTGATGGGATGATTGATTGGTTTCTGAGGACAGGACCCCATGCGACCAAAGCTCTCCATGAGACTTTTGGGATGGTTACTGCTGCGCATGGGTTTTCCTGACATGGTTTAAGGATGATCAACACCTGCTTGATACAGTACATTTAGTGCAGATGTCCTCACATAACCAGAGGCATGAACTTCATGCAAGCTAATGTATTACAAAACATCAGTGTATGTATAAAACCTTAAAACAAACATCAGGATAAAATTAGCCAGAATTTCCCTTCCTGAGCTGGAATTTGTATGTCAATACAACCTGCTCTCTAACAGGCCTGCACACAAACTAAACTATGGAATGGTAATGCTGTTTTCATTTATTTACCATTTTGTTAACTCCCTGTTAACTCTCAGCCTTGAGAGAGATGGATGCTTATATTTTCTTATTAATCCAAAGATTTAAACTGCATCAGTTAAGTCAGACCAGCACAAAGTACCATAATCGACAATGACCACACCTCAGCTGCATGTTTTTACAATACATAGGGTAAAGACTTCACCCAAAGAATGGCTTCACATTATGTAGTGCCTGTAAGACTCAGAGCAGGGCAGTGCAGGGAGTGTTTGTTCAACGTAAGGCTTTCAAGATGAATAAGTATCAAGGAAATGTCATTCCAAAAAAGAAAAAGAAAAAAAAGATACAGACAGATAGATAGATAGATAGATAGATAGATAGATAGATAGATAGATAGATAGATAGATAGATAGATAGATAGGACTTCTATATATTATTTTTATGAATAAAAAGAAAGAAAGAAACAAACAAAAACATACACTGCATGTGTGTAAAGGAGATATAATGCAGTAACTAAATCCCCCTTTACAACAATTGTAACAGTAGTGCCATGAAAAAAACTCTACACCTGTTCTAAGCCCATATTTAAAGACAAAAGTGTATTATAGAGTGTTATTAGTAAATATAATGATATGATATAATAATAATTAAATTTTCAAAAGTGTATGTATATATATATATATATATATATATATATATATATATATATAAAGTATATTAAATGCAAGTATAGTGTTTAGTTTAAAGTTTCAAATAACAATTTTTGNAATGATAATTACATTTTCAAAAGTGTATGTATATATATATATATATATATATATATATATATATATATATATATATATAAAGTATATTAAATGCAAGTATAGTGTTTAGTTTAAAGTTTCAAATAACAATTTTTGAAAATAAAAAGTCACAAATTGGGTGAAACAATATTCTGTTGTCATTCCATGTAACAGATATTCATGTAAAAATGAAACAATATATTTCTTTAGACCTATACTTATTGAAATATATAAAAGAAAAAGTGATACTAAATTTTATTATCATTTAAATGGTTGAAGACTGCTGACAAAACCTAGTGGTTTGAAGGCAAGGATTTGTAAAATGACAAATAATTATTTTAATTAAGCCTTTTAACATCTAATGATCTTCCTGACAAGATTTTTTAACTATTGTTTCACTGAATCACATTCAGTGTCTTCTGTAAATCATGGTAAAAATGTATGAAAAATGTATGAGTCTTTTTTTTTCTCTAAATGAATGAATGAAACAAGACACATTCTAATATACAAAAAAATATAGCTGTATTATACTTTTATCATTTTTTTTATTATGTTTTAAAACCACTTTTCGTCTTTGACCCATATATACAAATATTTTGTTTGCTGCTTAAAAGTGGGAAAAAAAATAGTTAATTAAATAAATACATAAACTGAGAGAGAACAATACTGCATTGGACAACATGGAGTGTTCATATTCTTTAGTGAGCATAATGAAATAGATGAATGAATAAATAAACTGGATATCACACTTGTATCTCATTGTTACAGTACCTAGTTTGTATATTTTATATTGCTTCATAAATTCACCAGGCATCTGCAAATAATACATTTTATAACTGGTTATCACAGCCCACAGACAGGGCAATAAAAATAAGTAAAAACACACTGTGTTATCAGTGATGCTCATTATGTGTAACCTGATTGACTTGACCCATATGTCTGGCATGTCCAAAACATTACCAAAAAATAATAGAGCGAATAATTATCGTGATATAATTAGGAAAGATCAAGAATCAGCTCAGCTCACCTCCATAAGAATTTAACGTCATCCTAGAAGCATTTCCAGTTATCTTTTAAAAACACAGGTAAAACAGGTGCGTGCTTTTCTCAACAAAACACTACATTAGGCCTAATAACAATATTTATCTGCATAACTCTTATATACAAGAGCACATCGTGAATAATTCGTATTTTAAACTATATTTACACGGTTTGTTTGTTGCTGTTATTTTGAAGTGTGGTGGTAGTGAAGGCTGTAACACACTCACAAGGGTTTGTCATTCATCCACCGACACTCGTATCTGCTCGGACTAAACGTGGCCTCATGATTCCCGCCGGAGCCTTTTACCCTTTTCTCTCATTTCTCACCCACAGATTTGCCAGAGTGGATTGTTGATAGTTCATTATCTGGAAGGTACGTGGCGGTAAATGTGGCTGTTTTCATTAATTGCTGACAAAGGGGCTGTTGTTTAGCTGCGGGTTGCTAGTCCTCATCTCATTAAGCAGCATTAGCTGTTAGCTGCTGGTAACTGTATTTCAGTCAAAACATGCAAACCAGCTTACGGTCTGCACAGCAGCTCTCAGAAATGGTTAAATCTACCTCTCCATGTGGGTGTTTGAACATTTAATAAATTATTTTAATGTTTATTAGCTACCTGGGCGACGGCTAGCTAGTTACTTTGCATATAAACTAATCACAGACTAGCTTATCTTGTCAGGATCCAGGCGGTCAGGTTTGTTTTGTTCAGTAGCTGTTTGTAACAAATGTACATGTCGCTTTTATCTGGGATTATTATTATTACAATTTTTAATGTGTAGTGTTTGAATAAAAGCTGCTCGTGTGCTAGCTAGCTTGGGCGCTAAAGAACTGAGTTATTGCTCCAAAGCTCCTGACACACCAATGCTTGACATGCAGCTTATGAAACGCCGCATGCCCTCAAAGGAGAGCCGTTGAGGTTGTTTGAAAGTGCTTTTGCTTGTGTGTTTGCAGACGGTGGTCGCAGGATGGACGCGGAGCTGGGTGCTGACAGCGCCCGCAGAAAGATGGAGGCGGCGGGCGAGGCGCTGGAGATCGTGCCGCTGGAAATGTATGATTCAGCCCGAGCCAAAATAGCGGCTAATCTGCGATGGCTCTTCGCCAAAGCCTTCGGTATAGGTGAGTTGGTTTGACTGTGTTTATGAATGAAAACATGACTCTTTATTTATTAACCGACTCTGTGTGATATGTAATCAAAGACAGCTGGCTAGACAGACAGAACATGTGTGCTGCTGCTCCCCTATGGTATTACCACCTGATACCATCTCTGTACTATGGTATTGAGTAATAATTATGGGAATCATTAACATAGTTACTTAGGTGTGTTATATATCCAAAATAGTATTTACACACTACTTAAACACGTACTATGGTCTTTACATAGTACTTAAAAGCATACCATGGTATGATATTTGGATATTATACCATGGCATTTCCATACTACTTAAACACATACTATAGTCTTTACATAGTACTTAAAAGGATACCATGGTATTATATTTGGATATTATACCATGGTATTTCCACTCTGCCTCACCTTATAACAAAAGCACAGAGACTGCACTGGTATCAGATGATAAAACCGTGGTCCTTTGATGGATGCTGCCGAAAGTAATTTTCCAGGTTATTTACATAGTATTTCCAAGAATACCATGATAAATATCTCAACTAACATGAAAGTAGCATGGTACTTCTTATTTTTTATTTTTTTTTAACTGAAAACAAGGTCGTTACGATACCAATGTTTTCGATACCACTGAAATTTCAGAATTTTTTTTTTATACCAATTTTGATACCACAGTAAAATAAATAAATTAATTATAATTATTGAATACAACAGCAGTCAGTAATAATAAAGACAATTAAAAGCAACAGGAAATTAAGTAGCTCTGTATATGTTGGCCTATCTAAAAGCAGTATTTAAGAAAATACTGCATACGTTGAAAATAGTAATCAGATGTAACAAAAAACACTGCATAGTCTTCGATTGTAAGAATTAAATATACAGTGTTCCCTTTCGAGGAACTCGAACTGCGTCCTCTAGGGGGCGCTATGGGGAACGCCGTCTGCGTGACCCGTGTCTGAAGCCTACATACAAAAACATCCACAGAGTTGGCCGGCGACAGCC
>JAHKKF010525112.1:0-30510 GCA_019740295.1 Labeo calbasu | reverse complement strand
ACATTTTTATTTTTTATTCAGTGGCGGAAATGGGCTTCCATACTATTTTGATTGTATTTTGACTAAAATAAATGCAGCTTTGGTGAGCATTAGAGACTTCTTTGAACAAACAAACAAATCCATTAGCAATTATTGCATTTATTGTAAAATTATTAAGAATTCAGAAAATCTGACTTTTTTTGGTGTTGAGAATCTTAATCATACAAAAAAGTGAAAAAATTATAACACAAAATCAACAACAACAATAATCTAAGAATATCAAGGAATTTACATTATTTCCATAGGCCACTAAAAAGTCACTTTGTCACATTACCCATGTAAACCCAAATCTCAAATGTGACAATTACTTATGGGTCTGTATAGTTTAGCAAGCTACTCTGTAGAAGTGTTAGGAATCTGTCCGAACTGTTGAGTTTAAGTTATATAATCAGTGAATGTACAAAATGACATCAAACACATGACAAGTAAACCTGGAAGGCAAACAAAATCTAAAGGCAGGGCATTAACCAAGCCCAGTAAAGACGACAAAAGATGAAACACTCACAGTTGCAGTGCAGTAGGTGCCAGCAACACTTCACAAAGAGATTAGTGAGAGTATCAAAAACAGTCATGGACACCAGGTGAAAGTAATCGGTTTCTCCATAGAACTCTAGTGATGGCGCCCTCTTCTGGTGAGGCAGTTTAACTGCAGATATCATAGAGCCATTTGACATGGACTGACATAGCATGAGAGTATTTAATACACACTTAGTATTTAAAAGGCCTAAACATTAGTAAATCTATACTGAAATGTATGAGATTATGTTTTTTTATGATTTATGCTTAACACTGCCTTAAATGACTGAAACGGTCACACTGTGTGCTTTAGTGAGTGACCTCCAGTTATAGTTATCCAGTTATCTCAGAAGTAAAAGTTGTTATTTTCTTGAAAGTTATTTTTTGGGCTTTTATTATCTTTATTTGAGTAGACAGTAGAGGAGAGACAGGAAGTGAGATGGATCAGGAAAGAGCAATGAACCAGGACTTGAACTCAGTTTGCCCGAGGCGCTGTTCCACTGTCACAGCACTGCCTACGTGGCTCCAGCTTATTACATAAAAACATGTCTTTTTACGTAAAAATGCTTTACATAAAAGTCTGTTTTTACATAGGAATGTCTAAAAATGATTTGGGCAGTACAATCAAATAATGGGTTCAAAAGGCAATGTTAAAAACCGTAGCTGATATTACTTCATTATCTCATATGTTAGAATATCACTCTAACACATTACTCTTATTATTTCTGCAGTATATAGATATACCATGGACAATATGCAAATGTTAGGCATACATAGAATGCCAGGATGATTTATGCATTCATGAAAATGTGCAATAGCTCACTGAACTCCACTTGACCTTTCATTTTTAGTGTGAGTTCACATTACAAGTGCTTACTATTGTCTAGTAACAGCAAATTATCCGTAATTACATGCAAGCTGCAGCCAATCCTAAACCAAACCCTAACCCCAGTCCTATGTTATTAATTATATTACTTTGTACTTTAATGTACAGTTGCTCTGTAACAGAAACACCTTAAGATAGTCTAGCTACAGATTCTTAATCTTGATTGTTTATTTTAAAGTGTCCTTGTTACAGTGTGACTATACAATTAAGTACCTAGTATAGGGAATAGGTTTTTATTTTATTAATTACAAGGTTACTATTAAATAAAGTGTCACCGCTTAACTTTTTGACTCAACTTCACCAAAGTTAAGTCATATTTACACAGAATTGGGTAGTTAAAAACACAAAATAACTTTTATTACTGTGTTACAGTGGATGTTATGAGATGCAACATGAATGTTTGAAACATTTATTGTGACCCAGGACCACAAAACCAGTCATAAGGGTCCATTTTTTTGAAAATGAAATTTATACATCATCTGAAATCTGAATAAATAAGCTTTCCATTAACAATATTTGGACAATATTTGTCTGAGATGCAACTATTTGAAAATCTGAAATCTAAAAAAATCTAAATATTGTGAAAATCGCCTGTAAAGTTGTCTAAATGAAGTTTTTAGCAATGCATATTAATAATCAAACATTAGGTTTTGATATATTTACGGTAGGAAATGTACAAAATATCTTCATGGAACATAATCTTTACTTAATATCCTAATGATTTTTGGCATAAAAGAAAAATCAATAACGTTGACCCATACAATGTATTGTCTGTTGCTACAAATATAAGACTGGACCACAAGTCCAGGGTCACAAATGGCTCCCCTCTCATTATTTGTTAAAGTAAGCAGCACACAGTGCATATTATAATACATTTCATCCTGCTATGCTTGTATACTGCACAGTTTGGCAAATGCAGTTCCATTCATACAGTCTGCATACTGTGCACTGTGCATATCAAATAGTATTGCAGAAATTCTAGACTAGTATGGAGCATGCTATTCTGAACATAGCCAGAGAATCCCAGTATGAGTGTGTGGTCAGTATGAATTCATGGAGAGGTGATAAACTCACATTCCTTCCACCTCAGCTGCTGTGAAAAGTCACCTCATAGCAACTCTATTCAGTATGCTAACTCTACTCGACTGATCGTATTTCAGATGAGTTCCTTCCTCATTTCACCTTGAATCAATTAGCTTTTGATTCTAAAATATAACATGCGCTATTATTAGTGATCAGTGTTGGGAAGGTTACTCTGGAAATGTAATAGATTACAGATTACAAAAATGTAATAATTAGTGTAACTTTTCAATTAGTTTATTAAAGTAATGTAACTTATTACAGTTGATTACTTTTTGATTACTTTTCTAAATTTCTAATATTTTCAACTGTAAATTATTTTAAAACATTTAAATCATTTAAAACATTTAGTGAACCTTACAGTAGCACTGATTACAAAATCCACTTTAACCACTTTAATTCAGATTACAATAAGTAAGGCATAATATACATCTTTATTTGCGTTGAAAGTTGAAATATTTGAGTTGAAATATTTGTACACAAAGCATCCATGAAGAAATACAGCACTAGTTTGTTAGTTATCTTATAATCCATTACAGTTTACAAAACAAAATGGCATTAGCTGTGTTTGTATGAAACAATAGAATGAGTCACCGATACCAGGATGACAGAATTAAGAAATTGTACACATATTATTGAATTGAGTTTTAATATTTTATTAGCTAACCAAATGCAAAGCTTCCACCAAGAAAAACTAGCAAACGTATAGCGCCGACTTAAGTTGCCCGGATGAGTTTGTTATTAGCTTTTGCCAGTTGTTATTGGGGAATAACATACTTTGGAATGTCATGACTGACCAATCAGAATCAAGCATTCCACAGAGCCGTGTAATAATTTAATTTAAAGCACAACCACCACAAATTTAGACTTAACACCTCTTATGTACTTTGAGATCATTCTGAGGTTAAATACAGATTTAAAATCATAACAAGAAGTAGTTTAATAGCTATGATACTGGTTTTAAAATCAAATGTTTGCATAGTTATGACAGGAAACACTGGCATTTATCAATGCCTTGGAAAAACAATTAACCTTAAAAAATAAAGTATATGCAGAAAACCAAATAGGCAAATAAAATAATATCAAGTAAGCATGTGTCCTATTCTGTGTCCTATACTCCTAAACACATTGGTGTCTCATTTTAGAGCAGTCAGTGCAATTTGTGAATGAAGTCAATTACATCTGTATGTGTGTGTGTGTGTGTGTGAAAAAATTCAGATGTAAAATTTTCAAAAGTAACTAATTTAATTCTGTTTTTTTCTCAGTAACTGTAACTAAATACAATTACATTTATTTTGTAATTAAATTACATAATTCTGTTACATGTAACTAGTTACTCCCTAACATTAGTGATTAGTGATTGTTAGTTATTGGTCAGTAGCTGCATTTTGCAGTCAGACATAAATGACCCCTAAACTGTACTAAACTGTTGTTGGAATTTTTCACATTTGCAACTAGATGTGTTCGTTTTATCTTTTTCATCATATTCTTCGTTTTTCATGTACATTTATTATTTGGTACAGTAAGTATATACCTTAATATATACCTTTATACTACAATAAACCTTTTTTTAACACCAGACCAGATGTATTTTGTTGGGCACTGTATTTTACATCTTGAAAACATGAACATTTCCTTCTGTTTATTGTACTTCATTGTGGTTATTTTGAATTTGCGTTTGATTTTAATCAGGTGAAAGCTCCCGCAGCGCTGATCCCCGTGTGGATATTAATATCAGTATGAGCTGGCCGATAGAAATGCGTCATGCACTCAGTCATTCACTATCAGTTACTGGCACGAGTAAATCGTCTCACTTTCCTTAACATGTAAGGGCAGGAGCTATGTTTAGTCCATCAGCTTTCCCAAACACATGGGAACAGCTCTTCCGCAGAGTCAATGAGTGTTGAACGTGTCTAAAACAGAGCCTCTCAGCTTTCATTCATAGACACAGGCTGTGACAGAGACACGCACACAAACCACGCAACACACACAGCTCCTGTATGTGCTAAATATCATATGCGTGTGTCTGAAAACCACAGGGTTTGTGCCGTTTACCACATTCACACCCTGAGTTCACTGGTCTGGGCTTTTTACAAACAAAGACTATTATATCAGTAAACAAAGACAACTGGAATCAAAGTGTATCATACCCTTATTATAAATGAAGGTTTTGCGCCCTCTAGTGAGGAACCCGGAGCATGACAGCAGCTGCCTTCAGCCAAGAGGAACTGCTTATTCTTTAGATGTCAGCAAAACACAGGATGTAACAGACATCTAACTCAATCAGTTACCATTATCTGTCCGTCTAATAGAACCCATGAGATTGTAAATGGTACAGTACATTGTTAAAATCTGTCTTAAAAGTGGAGGAGACTGCTTGTACATAACACAGAGGTTAAAATGAATAAATATAAGCAAAGACAGACAGGGCATTTGTAAATCTTCAGAAGTTACATTGAGCTCCAAATATGAAGTGATGGTTCACCAAACAAGTAAATTGTTTCTTCATCAGAGTAGTGAATGGGTGCCAGAAGTAGTGGTTAAAAAGCCTTAATGATGGATTTGTTTCTTTTGTCGTCTCAAGACGTTAATTGGACTGGAGTGGTGTGGATTATTTGTGAATTGTTGTGATGATTTTATCAGCTGTTTGGACTCTCATTCTGTATTTGGACACATGATCATGTTAATAGTGGATCATACTGATGTTTAATTTAATGAACGACCCAGTAGTTGCTCTGCCAGAACACCTGTGTGAATTTAAGGGAAACAAACCCAATCTCATGAGAAAAAATAGCTTTTTTATGACATGGTGATTTTGTGTACACAGTGTGAAATGTAGAAAAAATTAGATTTTTTGAAAAATGTGCCCATCAAGGTCTAGTTCTAAATATAACCATTAATGGGGCTTAAGCAGATTGAATGAAAACGCAAATGAGATTGTAGAGACTCATGAAAAATTGTCATCACTTTGCCAAAACATAAAACAGTAACAAATTACAATGAAACTATGTTGCAGAAACAATATATCCACTAAAAATCACCAAAACACCAGCTAAAGAAAAAATAAACACAAATGCTTTGACTTTAGTTCTGAGAAAAGCGTCAGTGTTCTGTTGACACTTAGTTTGATAGTTTATTATCTAAAGCAGTGGTTTTCAAACTTGTACATGCCCTGCACATTTTATGTTTCCTTTATTAGACACAGCCAAATCAAGTCTTGCAGTCTCTACTAATGGGCTGATGATTTGAATCAGGTGTGTTAGATGAGGAGGGCAGGGGTGCCTCCGGGACAGGTTTGAACACCGCTCATCTAAAGCAATCATATTCAGATATTTTAGTCTGATTATATGTTTCCAAAAGTAGTGGACGCTTTTTGACTTTCTTTGTGTAAATCCTTGCATGGTTCAGGCTATCCACATTATCCACATTAATTTGACACCTGTCTAGTACAAAAATGTCTGTTTCATTTTGTTTTTGTTATTTTCCTCAAAAGAATGGTAGTGAAATGTGACAGCATGCCCCGTAGGTGGGGTGCATTGTAACACGACCACATGACAGCTTAAAATGTTATCAATACCAACTACAATATTGAACTTTTATTCTCAATAAAACTATTACGTTTTTCAAATAAAATAATGGTGTTTTTTAAGAATGAAACATAATCTAATAAGCTCTCATAGAACACGAGACACATAAACGAGCCAAAATGCTTTACATTTCTCTAAATAATAATTTCTGAACATTAAACAGTGATTGTCAGTCTTTATTCACCCATTACTTGTGGTTTCTCAGTAAAATTCGTAAAAGTAAATGGTGTAAATAAAATATATAAAACTGTTTCGTTTCTTCTGCTGGTTAGTGAAGCATTACAAAATCTAAACTGATAAATAACAGATTGGAAATAGTAGCAGATTTGTCTAATTTTAAATTAATACTAAAATCTGAGATGAGAAATTTACTTCAGCCAGAAATGTACTTTTACTATGGTAAAATGAATTTTTTGAGATATCTTCAAAAGGCTTTTCAATTTTGGCACACTTTTTTCTCTATATAAGCAGCTTGTAAATACAGTAAATTTGGTTATGCCAGCATGTGTGGAAATATAATAAATGAACCCCTGTTAGTTTGTGCCCTGTACTCCCATATCCAGATACTTTCTGGAGCCACTGTATGATTTACAGTCAGAATAACACAAAGTGCTGTTCTTATTTTGTGGAACACAACAACTAGTGAAATAATGAAACGATGTAGAATCTGCAACTGATGTTAGAGATTGTGCATGCATCACAAATACCACAGCGATGTTCCTGATGAAGAAAAATAAGAATGAGTAGAGCAGAAACAGACTGAAAGACAGAAACAAAGGTACAAAGGGAAGCGGAGTTGGCCTACATACCATCTGTATTGTGAGGATCAGACAGATCAGATCTCTCTGTCTGAAGCGCCCATCAGTCACAGAGAAGTTCCTCCAATGATTTTCATCTCCTCCTACCGCTCATCTCCTAACATCAATGGGCCATCATGGAAATAACCCTCAGATAGGAAAACACCTGTCTTCACGCCCAATCAAACATGACGTAATGCCATTCCAAGTCCTAGCAGCGCTGCACACCCATAAATGAAGGTGATAACAAATATGATTTGTGTTTTCTTAGTGTGGGATGTTAAGGGTGTGGGCATTTGAACGTTCTGATCTGTTCAACATTATCACTTCATGTGTAATTAGCAATAGTCGCTTGGTAAGGTCAATACAGATCATGTTATTTTAATGTGCATTGATGTAATTCACCTAAAAATAATATTCATGACATCATCATTTACTGCTGCTCTGTTCTATATAATGAAAGTGAATATGGCTGATTCCAAAAAGTACATAAAGCATTATAAAAGCATCATGAAAATGTCATAAAAGTTGCATGTGCAACTTGTGCTGTTTAATCTTTGCATAAGGAATATTCTAATTCTAATTCTTTATTTTTTAAAAAATGCCCTTTTAGTTTTATACTCATTTACTTACTAAACCTTTACATTTACTTAAAAAAAACCTAACACTAGCTTCTCTGTTCTTTTTGTATTCTATTTTTTTCTCTTTGTTTATTTTAGAATTATCAAAAGGTGAAAATAGAAGGCCTCTAACACTAGCTTGGCTTTTCTTTGTACATATACTGCGTTAGGCTAACTGAGACTTGTAATAGCACTTGCATGTTATTGTTCTTTTGTAGATTTTGATTGCTTCCATTGGCCTCTTTTGTAAGTCGCTTTGGATAAAAGCGTCTGCTAAATGTAAATGTAAAATGGCAAAATGTACATGTTTTCGGAAAACCATACAAACATATAATTTTGGCCAATTCAGCCTCACACACAGCTTTTATATGACTATGAATATAATGCACAACTCTTAGGGGTTTTGCTCTTTTGACATAGTTTGCACGCTTTCACTGTGTTGAAAAGAGCAACATGAACATTGTTTTCCACAAAAAGGATACAGCTTTGAAAAGTCACATTTATTTATATAGTGCTTTATACAATACAGATTGTTTCAAAGCAGCTTATCTGAAATAAAGAATTGCAAAATTCATCAGTTTTGAAACTTTCAATTTTAGCTGAAAAAAGCAGCTCTACAGAGGATAACAATGTTATTATTCAGCTCAAGTTTGTTTACTGTTAATTCCGTTTAGTTCAATGAGAGTGTCATTAATTCTGAAACAAACTCAGTTCCACTGTATATCAGGCCGGTTCAGTTCAACAGTTTTGACTGTGAGAAAATACGAGTATTTTCATGTTTGGCATCTGTTTACATTCCCAGTCTTATTTCTCGCTCATGTCGTTTGCTGTGAGGGGGAGGGCTGTTCCATTAATAACATATTCTGAGAATTACTCTGTTGTATGTCGCAGATGTTGTCAGGCAGTTTTCTACAGTTGTTCACAGCTGGAAAACATGATCAGCTGGTCCAATGAGCTCATTGGGCGGAACGCCAGTGATGTCATAAAGGATCGTCCTGCCAGGACTTGTCGTAATATCAGGGTTCGATGTGCGTCTCGACCCTCCTTTTCCCAGCATTAAGACGATTGCCTCCCAGTAACCCCAGTTACCTGTAAGACAGCTGACTACACGTCTCTTAAAACATGCTTTTGGTTTTCAGCTACTGGAGAAATTGCTGATAGTCTAGATTTTAATCTCCAGCCTCTCGTTGACGGCGTGAAGGAAGGTTTTATGGAAATCTGGGAATTTCCCCATTTTATTAATCTCTTTAATCCCAAAAGAGAAACAACTTCATAAACAGGAGTGCAAATTACGAAGGCCAGATGTTTAGATTTATATCTTCACGAAACAGACATAAACAGGAACACTTTGTGATGTTATTGGGCTAAACGAAGGCTTGATGTCCTTAATTTTCTTAGCCACAATAATCAGTGTTAACAATGCCATTATCAACAATACTCTATTCATGATTACTGCAGGAGGAAATGAGGTCACCGACGTTCCCTATGGATTCTTGTAGAGTTAGCGACACTTAGCGCCTTTGTTTTAGAACTGTTTTGTTAGAACAGCCTTTCACACGCACACAATGAGTTGGAAACGCATTCTGCGTCTCTCGTCTGGTCTGGAACTCAACACGACTCTTTGCCGTTTTCCGAGGAATGAATATGCATCCTCATCCGTTTATGTTGTATTTGCACATTTGCACATCTTTTTTCACATATTGCTTTAAAGCAGCTTTACGGAAAATGATGATGTTAATGTTTATAATATCTTAATATCCTTTGCTGTAGTGTGTCAGGAATGATCAGTTTACATTTACAAACATTCCATTAGACACTAATTGTAATAATCCAGTGAGATGTTTGTATGCAGAATCAGAGAAAAACTGAGACTAAACTAAATTCAGAAAAACTGTGGCAACATCTCCAAGACACTTGAACAAACCTTCCTTCAAAGCTATAGTGCTGTGAAAGGTTGTAAGCAAGTGTGGAAAAAAGCTGTAAAATGAAGATGTGCTCAAAAATAATGTCATTAATAGATTTTATCTATCAATTAATTACCTATGAAATAAATCAAATCAACTTTTGGTTTGAACAGTGTTTGAATTTAAAACAGCTTTTGTCCTTGGCATATTTGCATGTAGTTTTTCATGTAGCTTTGCAGGAAGGTTTCTTGAAGACATTGCCACAGTTTTTTTTTTTTTTTTTGTTTCTTCATGTCATTCCAGACAAACTGGATAATGATGAGATCAGATCTCTGTATGGAGCACTGCATGTTGTCAGACACAAAATCTAACTGGATTATTACAATTAATAGCAAAAGGAAAGTTTGGAAATATAAAGTTAAATTTTATGTTATTTAATATAGCTCATAAAGGCTGTATTTGATCAAAAAATTGTGAAAATAAAAATTGTAAAATATTATTAGAGTGTAAAACAGCTGTTTTGTATGTGAATATCTGTTAAAATGAAATTTATTTCTGTGATCAAATTAGAATTTTCAGCATCATTACTCCAGTCTTCAGTGTCACATGATCCTTCAGAAATCATTCTAATATGCTGATTTATAATACTTTTTGAAAACAGTTGTGCTGCTTAATACTTTTGGGAACCTGTGATGATTTTTCAATATCCTTTGATGAATAAAAAGTTAAAAAGAACAGAATTTATATGAAATAGAAATCTTTTGTAACAACAGAAGTCAACAATACTATCACTTTCTAGCTATTTAACATGTCCTTGCTGAATAAAAGTGTTAATTTATTTAAAAATTTAAAAAAGTGTTTAACAAAAAAAAAAAAAAAACATACTGACTTTTTAACTGTAGTGTATATTGTTACAACATTTTATTCATCAAAGAATTCTAAAAAAAAGTATCGCAGGTTCCAAATACATAAATAAACAGCTGTTTCCAACACTGATAATAAGGATCATCTGACACTATATTAAAACAGAAAACATTTTTTTTGCATTGTAATATTTCACAATATTGCTGTTTTTACTGTATTTTTGATCACATAATGCAAGTGTGAGAAGCATATCATTTAAAAAAAAAAAAAAACTTTTTTTTTTCTTCTTGTATTGTTTTCATATCTTTTTTGCTTTCTTGTTTATTTATTTGAAGAAGCCACGTGACATTCTGTGTTGGAGTTTATGAAGCATTGGTCATTTGAGCAGATTACAACTTACAACTAATAACCTCAGGATCAGCGTCCTCCTACAAAAACATGGAAAGTTCATCATCCCCCACCTCTCTGATAATGCAGCATCTGTTGTTTGTAATAACGTGAATGAGGTCAATGAATGTTTAACCATCCCCCGATGAATCATTTGATGTATGAAATAAACACGAGGACTCTCTTCCAAAACACAGGCGGCATTTTCATACCAAAAGGTTCGCTTGCTTTCAAAGTCACCTTAGTTTGACCACAGTTGTGATTTATTTTGTGAAGAAAACAATCCCAGAATGCATTATCACAGACGTGATGATCAGAAATGATAGATGAAGTTATTTTGTTATTATTAATGCTGTGTGTTCGCCAAAAGGCTCCACTGAGGGCCACAAAAAGCCATAGGAGTGTGTGACATCTCACCTCTGCTGATTGAACACATGCACAACACAGTTTTCCAGGGGAATGAGCACAAGGAGCAAATGCTTATCAGATCCCTCATATCTGGCTATCATTTCAGTGCATGATAGGGATCAGAGGATAGAACGCGCTGCGTCGCTATCACCGTTACAGCCTCCGGCCTTTGGACGGTGAATGATTGACGCAGAGATCAGCAGAGGCCAGGAAAAGGCAACATGACACTGCAGCTTGAAACACCTTTAATGAGGCGGACAGAGTGTCCCAGACAGGTACAATGTACAGATCCACACGCTTAATACTGATTAATTTTTAAAGGAATACTGGACAGACATTTGCCATGTTAGGAGTCATGCTGCTTTTTACAGTTTTGTGGAAAGTGACAGCCTGACAGATGAGAAATAGTTAGTAATAGTTTAAAATAGTCTATGTGCATTTTTTCCTGAAGGACAAAAGCATGCATTTAGCAAGAATAATGTTCACTAAAACATTTAGAATGATGGGGTGATTCTAAACCATAAAAAATATTATTCACAGTTATTTAGGATAAAGTGAACACTTTCAGTAGTAACTGACTATTTTGGCCCCCCCAAAAAGAATAAATAAAATAATAAAATAAAATAAATAAAAAACTATATTATATTATATTATATATTATTTTAATGTTCACCAAAACATCTAGAATAATAAGGTGATTTTAAACTGTAAAAATATTACTATTCACAATTACTTAAGATAAAGAGAATAGTTTTAGTAGTAATTGGCTATTTTGACCCCAAAAACTAAATACATAAAATAATAAATAAATAAATATAAAAAACATATTATATTATATTATATTATATTATATTATATTATAATGTTCACCAAAACATCTACAATTATTTCAGATAAAGAAAATAGTTTTAGTACTAATTGTCTATTTTGACCCCAGAAAGTAAATACATAAAATAAATAATAAATAAATAAAAACAGACAAACAAAAACATTATATATTATATTATATTATATTATATTATATTATATTATATTATATTATATTATATTATATTGCATTGTATTGTATTATATTATATATTATTTTAATGTTCCCCAAAACATCTAGAATAATGAGGTGATTTTAAACTGTAAAAATATTACTATTCACAATTATTTAAGATAAAGAGTATAGTTTTAGTAGTAATTGGCTATTTTGACCCCAAAAACTAAATACATATAATAAATAAATATAAAAAAACAAAACAAAAATATTTCTATTCTATTCTATTCTATTCTATTCTATTCTATTCTATTCTATTCTATTCTATTGTAATGTTCACCAAAACGTCTACAATTATTTAAGATAAAGAAAATAGTTTTAGTAGTAATTGTCTATTTTGACCCCAGAAAGTAAATACATAAAATAAATAATAAATAAATAAAAAACAGACAAACAAAAACATTATATTATATTATATTATATTATATTATATTATATTATATTATATTATATTATATTATATTATATTGTATTGTATTGTATTGTATTATATATTATTTTAATGTTCACCAAAACATCTACAATTATTTAAGATAAAGAAAATAGTTTTAGTAGTAATTGTCTATTTTGACCCCAAAAAGTAAATACATAAAATAAATAATAAATAAATAAAAAACAGACAAACAAAGACATTATATTATATTATATTATATTATATTATATTATATTATATTATATTATATTATATTATATTATATTATATTATATTATATTATAATGTTCACCAAAACATCTAGAATAATGAGGTGATTTTAAACTGTAAAAATATTATTATTCACAATTATTTCAGATAAAGAGAATAGTTTCAGTAGTAACTGGCTATTTTGGCTTCCCAAAAAATAATAAATTAAATTAAAAATTAAATTAAATTAAATTGGCCCCCCAAAAATACATAAATATTCTATTCTATTCTATTCTATTCTATTCTATTCTATTCTATTCACTAAATCTAAAATAGTATGGTGATTCTAAACTGACAAACCTGAAAAACCTTTCAAAATGTGTGATATATTTAACGGTAATACATTTAACACACGTCAAATCATTGGACAATATTTTAAAATAACTTTGTATTATAACTGACAGTTATTTAAGATAAAGAGAATACTTTTAGTAGTAATTGGTCATCGTTTCACTGGCAATGTTTCAATACAATTTTCTGGCATAGGTTGCCTGTATGGCTGCTTTATAACTTTAAGAAATATGGAACTGCTCAGAAACGGTTTTCGCTTTTCGCAGAATGTTCTGATGTTTTTTTTTTTGTTGTTTGTTTTTTGCACATTAACAAGAATCCTGCCAAGTCTACTCAGAAAATGTCCTACTAAGGTTTCAAGCTTTGCAGTTTGACCACTAAGAACAGATTCCCACGATGCTTCTTGACCTCACAAGTCCAAACTGGAGATTTTTAAGATTGTTCTTCGCACTGAAATACAGCAGGAATGTCTGTCAGGATAAGGGCCCACCCTGCGTTTTTGTAAAAACGAGCTGATAAGACCAGCGGCCTGTCTGGACGATAAGTCCCGTGATCCCAGGGCCGGGCCGAGTTCGTATTGTTCCAGCTCATTTTCAGTACTTCTGGTTCTTTCCCGAAGTCCTATAATTAAACACCCTTTAAACAGGGGAGAGCCACACACACATGCCGCTGCACGCCGCCTGAACACCGACAACTGAAAATGACATGGCAAAACCCTTATTAATTACGCTGTAAAACAACTCATTTCAAGGTCTGAGGTGTACTTTTTGCGAGCGTTAAGTGTCACCTGCTGTACGCGCGAGTGCGGACTTATCTTAGAGGAAAGGGTGAGACGAGTCACGTCCGTGATGTCAGAAGCAGCACAGAACAGGATACAGCTCAGCGCTTTCATTGGTAGAAATTCTTAGAACTGTGACAGGAAAGCGCTCTGGCTCTCCACATCTCACATAGTGCTAGACCGAAGCCGTCGTTCAACTCAAGACGTTCTGCAAGCGTCAGCTGTGCAGGCTGTTATGAGAATTATACTCAATTCTATTCAGTGGTCTCAACCACACTGCCCCAACACTGCACATGAAGCATGTCTGCTGGAGGGCTTCAGGAACCTGGTTGAGCACCTTTATTCGTGCATTACGTGAAATGCATGCATGTATATTTACTGACTGAACAGACTTTTACCTTAAATGAGGTAAATGTAATTGGTGCCGCCTTGTGTGACCGTGATGCTAGTGTTCTGTGGGTGGATGCTGGGTGTTTTGAGTGCTTTTAGTTGATTACTGGGTGTAACTATTGGCTCAAGTCAAGAGTCTTTATTATTCTGGTCCCACTGACAGTGCAAGTCTACGGGATTTTCATGCATGTCATCATCAGACAGGTGAAATCATAAATCTTGAGCATCAAAAACAGCAACAGTGTTGCTTTTCTCAAACATTTTTAGTAGTATTAATTATTTTGGAATTTTTAAATGAGTAATTGAATACTTTAATAGGATTTAAAGAAAAAGGAAACATTAATTTATTGCAAAGCATTCAACTTAAACTTTTTTTGCAAATAATATTTTAATATGCACTCGATCACATGCATAATATGACGGATCTGTTGATGTTTTTTTTGTTCAGTTATGACATATGATTGTCTACTTTTGAAAAAACAAAAAGAGCAGTTTGCATCACATCACCGTAAGTCATTTAGCATTTATACGGTAAAACGACTGTCAGATATTAAATGCATTTTATCCTGCAGACTCACGTTCTACGAGGATGAAGATTTTTAGTAGGATGTACCCAAAAACAAGTTTGCGTTTTATCTCTTCTGGTTCATTCTCGTCAAGTCAGTGTGTTTTGGTTAAATGTCTGTAAGATGGTCTGTGGTTAACACAAGCTGAAGATACTTTCACGTTTTATTCTCACCTTGCAGTTTTTTTAAGCTTCCATCTTGAAAAGTGCTGTTGCTAACAATGAAATGAGACTACAGAGGTTGTCTGGGAAATTAAACATTGTCACAACAAACAGTAAACGCATCTAATCACTAGTCCACTTTCACAGCCTCACACTCTATTTCAGCTCAATCTTTGATGGAAAGTGTTGGATGGATATTTTTATCGGTGGTGATGTTTAAGTCATGCAACCGTGTTTAAATCTGGTGATTATATTTCGACTTCAAAATCCATAGAACTTGTGTTCATTTGTGAAGATTATCATGATGAACAAAGCGTGTGAGAATCATAAACTTCTGCTGGTCACTGTGTTGCCAAGTCCATGATTTTTCCGTGGAATTTAACTACTTTTATACTGTTGCTGCTGGTTGTTCTTTTAGTTCTTTTAGATTTTGACTAAGGCGGGACTCCCTAAAAGGAGGTTTTAACCCCCGATAAACTGACTTGGCTAGTTGAGAACCACTTAGGCTGGTTTTGTTATGCAGACCTGGCAACCCAGAGCTAATTTCCTGCAATAATCCCAAAGCCAGTAGAAAAAACCAGTTGGGTTTTTGTTAAGGAAACCAGGGTGATGCAAACTGTTATGGGCTACAAAAATACATCACCACTGCAGCAATCTATTCAAGTTTGGCTTTTTAAACGGTATCATCCGCCTTTTTGAGTTGACGGCCATCTCAGTCATTGTGATATTAATGAGCACTGTTAAACCATTAAGGCTGACAAGCCTAAAAATGTAGATTTAAATGAATTTGTCTTCCTAACAACAAACAAAGCAACACGTTCTCACTCCCAACTCATCACATATTAACGCTTGGTCAGGACCCTTTAGCGTCATTTTTCGACATGTCCTTATCCTTAAACTCTTGGCGTCATAATGCTGATGCAAAAGGCACTTGGAATTTTATCGTTTTATTTTAATTATATATTAGATAATAATATTGCTATTATTGCATTTATGTTGGGGTGTGATGTTTTCTTTTCAATGTAAACAGTCACAAGTTTTATTTACATTTCATTACGTAATCCAACCCCTGCCCCTAAACCTACCATTTGTCAATAAAACACAATATATAACCGGCAGATACAGCTGCAGTCATAATTTATTCAGAAAGTATTAATATTCCAAGTCTTCCGAGGCAAAACGATTGATTCGTGAAAGGAATAGACGCGATCCGTCTCCGTCCGCTGTAAAGCTCAGTCTGTTTGTGCGTAAATAAATTCAAAAAATGCCTCCAGAGGAAGCGCTACGTCAGCCTTGGTTGTGAAATGTCATTGGCTCTTGCGTGTCTCGCGACCGACTGCGTCATGCTAATGTTCGGGAGTATCTTTTTGAATGAGGTGTGAGCGCGTTAACGAAGCAGGATCATTTTCTGCAATTAAAACTTTATGTTTTACTCTCTTCTTCGCATAAAGATATCGTACGGCTTCAGAAGACTCGGTTTTTTTTATACTGCTCGTTTATGGTCAGTTTCTGCAATAAATACTTGTGACTGTACTTATATTTGCCTGGTACATGTTTTATATTGTTAAGAAGTAAGTAAGTTTAGGGTGGGGTGGGTTTAGGTGCTCCAATGAAAGTATACATTTATATAAAATACATTTATATAAAATGCATGCAAACCATTAAATTAAGGCAGACAACTGAAATCAATGGAGGACGCTGCACGTCCAAAAGTGACGCTAAAGGGTCCTGACCAAGCATCAATATGTGATGAGCTGGGCGTGAGAACGTGTCACAACAAAGCTGTGTGTAATGGAGTGCAACGGGGCAGCTTCAAGCATATCAAATATTGGGGGTAACAATATTATTTGGTGGTTACGCCCTGTACTGAGAAGAAAACCTCTGTAACTACTGAATCATGGATGCAGATCCTCAGCTTTACCAACAGTGCATATTCTGCAGAAATACCAAATACCATTTTCAGAAGCATGCTCTGAACAATATAACTTTTCTCTGGGTGAAGTGAGTGTTGGAATGATTACCAGAATAGAACCAACAATAGCAGTTCATACCACTTTCTCTTTGTGTTTTATACCACACACAGAAACTAGCGTGATTTCAGGACCAACGTGTCTTTGCAGAACCAGTTACTTCAAATACCATCAAAGAGAACTTTGATGCAGGTATCTGAAGAATGACTTCAAAGAGAAAACTGATGTTATGATTTTAGGCATGATGAGAAAAGTTAAGAAAGAAGATGAATAAAGATGAATGATGAGGGAGAGTTCTGCAGGATACATATGCAGACAAAAATACACACACACAAATATATATTTTTTTTCATGCTGTCTGCAAAATGTATTGGTTCTGTTTTTGCTTCAGTATGCTCTGAAGTATGTTCTGTCCCGAGTGCACTGGCTTGTAGATGAAACTTTAAGCAAATGCAGACATGACCCAACAGAGACAAAGAGCAACATAAAAAGTCTAGACCAGCTGTTAATGAAGGAAATACATCCTTGTTCTGGTGCCCACATCAGATCTACAGGCTAAATCGGAAGAGCGCATGCAAAGCACTGACAAATTCAGCCCATCAATGCAAACTATGAGATAGTGTAAAGCTGTGTAAATACAGACACAGACAGTCATTCAGCTATCACACATATTTCAGATAGGCCTGTGCGTCGTTTAGAAATGAGCTGTGATGACTTTTACAGTTCCTGAATTTGAAATCCTGCAAACAGGACGTCATTCGAAATGAATGAAATAGAAATGAAAAAGGAATGCATTTAATTGCTGTGGAGTGCTTAGTGCAATGTCAGGCACTTTT
Organism: Labeo calbasu; assembly: GCA_019740295.1. Taxonomy (NCBI): domain Eukaryota; kingdom Metazoa; phylum Chordata; class Actinopteri; order Cypriniformes; family Cyprinidae; genus Labeo; species Labeo calbasu. The sequence continues at coordinate 12,706 of JAHKKF010525112.1, read as the reverse complement.
TCTTGTGGCAGAGTAGGAGTACTGCAGGTATTCAGACATTTGATCCTAGATTAAATGTAGGACGCAGTGTTGCCAAGTCTGCGGTTTTCCCGTGGAATTCGGCTGCTTTAACACTGTTGCCACAGGTTGTTTTTGATGTCCGCGGGTTGAAGCGACCCCAATAATGTCAGATCTAGCACTTGAAATATGAATTTACCAGGGGAACCCCGCCAAAAAGCGTGTATTTTATCCCCCCTCAAAACGCGAGGTAGTGTTTGATTAGCAATTGGGTGGGTTTTGTTGTGAAAACCTGGCAACCCTGGTAGGACGGTTTCTATACAGCATAAATGAGGCTCCTGGTGTTAGTCTTTAAAGGAGAAGTCCACTTCCAGAACAAAAATTTACAGATAATGTACTCACCCCCTTGTCATTCAAGATGTTCATGTCTTTCTTTCTTCAGTCGTAAAGAAATTGTGTTTTTTGTGGGAAAACATTTCAAGATTTTTCTCCATATAATGGACTGATATGGTGCCCTGAGTTTGAACTTCCAAAATGCAGTTTAAATGCGGCTTCAGACGATCCCAAACAATCAGTTAATTTCATAAAAATAATACAATTTATATACTTTTTAATCTCAAACGCTCGTCTTGTCTTACTCTGCCTGAACTCTGTTTTGTTCTGGTTCATGACAGTTAGGGTATGTGGAAAAACTCCCATCTCATGTTCTCCCTCAACTTCAAAATGGTCCTATATCGCTGTTTTACCTTTTTTGTTAAGGCTGTTTGATCTACTTTGCATGTTCACTTTGTAAAGACTGTGTCGGTACTTCTGCAGCGATGTAGGATGATTTTGAAATGATTTTTGAAGTTGAGGAAGAAAATACGATTGGAGTTTTTTGACATACCCCAACTGTCTGAGCCAGAATACACAGAGCAGAGTAAGACAAGATGAGTGTTTGAGATTAAAAAGTATTTAAATTGTATTTTTTTTTAATGAAAATAACCAATCGTTTTGCTAGATAAGACCCTTCTTCCTCGGCTGAGATCGTTTACAACCGCATTTGGGATCGTTTGAAGCTGCATTTAAGCTACATTTTGGAAGTTCAAACTCGGGGCACCATATCAGTCCATTATATGGAGAAAAATCATAATTTCTTTACGACTGAAGAAAGAAAGACATGAACATCTTGGATGACAAGGGGGTGAGTACATTATCTGTACATTTTTGTTCTGGAAGTGGACTTGTCCTTTAACTGTTCACAGCAGAAAGCATTTGTTATTTTGCATTTCTATTTTGTACCATCAGCATTTGTTAAATGGGACAGCTGGAGTGCTCTGCTAAGTCAGCTGTACTGAAAACCAACACAGTTGGGTTTAAAAGAGCAGAAAGAGAAGAGAAAACATGTAATCTTGACTGTAACAATGGCACTGCAGCACTGCTATGTTGGCAGATGCATTTTTGCACACTATGATCTTTCAGTGTCCTATATGAAATAATGTTTCTCCTGACCTAGACAGTGGTGACATCTTATGGAGAGCATATGTGGATGTTTGTGTAGGCTGCTTCCCAGATGCTCCTTCTGAAAATGAAGGACTCAGATAATCTCACATGAGTGTCTCTCAAAAGAAATCTCAGTGTAGTCTCATCTCTCCTTAAGCTTGCCAAGATATCAAAGTCTGTACTTCACAAGCAACAGATCTCAATATGAACTCAAACATTGCTTTTCAAATGTTTGGTTCTTCCAAAGATCAAATAATCTGGCATCCGCATTAATTGTAGGAGGAACATCTAAGACGAACTTGATTTGAACTTAAACCAGGCAAGCTGAGCAATAACTTTTTCTACTGGGATGCTGCATTACTCCAGACTGTCTCACATCTGCTGCCAGCGTCGGATTCTCTTTCAGAACATGACATGTATGACTGCAGCTGGTTTAAAGAATTTGTCTCTCTCAGCGTGTGTGCTAGAGGGGTTCACAGTTTGTTTGGAAATATGATAGTCAGCGAAATGGTATCCAGTTTCTCTTCAGTGGGACTTGTTTGCGTTTAAGAGGGGATTTTTTACAAAGTCCAAAGTGCGCACAAAACATACTCAAGTATGCAAAGGCAGACACAAATGCCTGACCAATGCATTGCAAGTGGGCAATATAATTTTGTTGTTGTTTCTGAGTAACCTACCTTAGTACTCAAAGGGGAACAAATTAACTTCAAATGTCTGTGTTGTTATTCAGGTAGAAAGCTTTAAACAATGTAAATGTGTTGACCTGGGGGAATTCCAGAAAGTAGGTTATTCCACACACCTGGGTAGGTTGTTGGATAGGTAAATGGATCTTTCAGTTTCACAATCAGATGTAACTTTCAGGGTATAGCAACTCATGGTCTGAACTTAACTTAGCTCCCTAACTTAGTTTCGCTGATTAAAAAAAATGCATGGCTGCTGGTTTAAGCTGATTCTGAGCAGGAGCTAAGTTGCTGAGAACCAGCTTAAACCAGCAGCCATGCTTCACAACATACCTAACCAGCATACGCTATTCTTTTTTCAACAGGGTTACTTCAGAGGTGTTCATCCATTTCCACTTCTGTGGCGACTCCTCAGCTGCTTCTGAAATTGCAGCTCTACAGCTGTGTTCCAATTCAGGGACTGTTTCCTTTGAATTGGAACACAGCTAATGGCTTTTCACACTCGAAATTAAACACACTCTGTTTGTGATTGTTGAAAGCATGTGAATGTGAGGCATGCGACTGGTTGTCTGTTGCTAAGCATCTAGTTGTAACATTCTAATACTGCATTGTTTCACTTTGTACTAATTTTGGAACCGTAATGCAAAAGTGGAGGAGGGTTTCATAACCATAATATACAACAGGGATGCGATTTCGGATGCAGCTCACTGGTAACATACTTGTATATTATGACTGAACTAATAGATGTGGTTTTAGAACCTATAACTGCAGGTAATAAAGTTTGTGTTAAATCAACTGAGTTTGGGGTTTATATGACAGTATGTCAACCCTGCTTTCTGAAACACCCCCAAGAAAGAGAAAACTTGCATGTTTGTAAAATTTGAATTGTAGGTTTCAGACGGCCCCTATGTAGTGGCTAAATGCACCCTTTCTCTATGTTTTAGGGAGACTTTTACCCCTTGGAGCTTAGCGCAAAATGAATTGTCAAAATTGTTAACATTTTAGGACACAACAAAATATGTGGGCACTTACAAAAGCAATCAGAAACAACATCTTATTTACATCGTACAACACAAAGTAGTTTTCACAGTAAAATTATTTTATTAAGAAGTTAATAAATAAAACAATGCAAAAATATAATGTTTTGTCAATTGTTGGGAATTGCCTAAATAGTAATAATTTGTTCTTAGAAGGTAAATAAATAAATTTACAACGTAAACTTACAATGGGCAGAATATCACAGAGATGCTTGGAACCAAACAAGCTAGCACCTTTCAGACAAATGACTTCCAGGATGAAACTGAGAGACATCCCTAAGGTGTAAATGATCATGTGTAAACCACAAGGCAAACAGTGGTCTAACCAAGAGAATCGCTCTGTCGTTACAAAATCTCTAATGCAGTATAATGGTTTCTGACACAACTGCGATCGGTGGGCGTCTTGTTTACAGACTGAAAGAAATGCTACAAACAATAAACTGTGGTGTCATTTTCACAAACTGTAAATACTATCTAAACTAACATGATTTACACAGGAACAAGTGACAAAAGCAATGTAATAAAATAAAAGCACCATGTTAGATATGCAAAGAACTCCAACTTCTATCCTTTCCTCCTGAAGGCCATGTGAAGAGTGTACAATCAACATGAATGACTGTTTGCTGTAATTACAGGCGTGGACTTGGAAAAAAATGTGCAAAAAACCTAAAGACCAGAGCTGTTTTGACTGTTTTGCCATATGACAGAAAAAGAAAGCAGGTGTGTTGTGTGAAAGAAAGAGAAAACCTAAAATCATCAGCGTACTAAGAGAAAGGTTAGACCAGCTAAACCCACTCCCGCTGCTGCGAACAGTGCCGTCTTCATCGAGGACTCTTGGTTCAGCTGTCTTGCGTTGTGGAAAAACCTGCAGAAACCCTCCTACAAAACACAGGACAGATCAGGATCAGATTCACACTTTCATTCACCAGTTCAAGCAGTATTTTGGTCCTCATTAGGCAAAATAGCAAACATCTCAACAATGTGCAGAGATATTATATAACAGCACAGCCTACTTACTCACTCTCAACATATGAGAGAATTACGTAACCCTGCCCTCGGAAGGAATGGCACATGCATCTTTAACAATATTCACATGAAATATTTCTGTGGAGCTGTGGAGCACTGGATAATGCACGTGTTCGATACTCATGTTTGCTTGCTTGGCAAACAAAGAAGGTTCACTATTAAAATGTAAACATGGTCCACATGTTGCGTTATTATCCCTTTAAAAGTTGTTATAATTTCTTATAGTAGCAGTAGTAGCGTTACATACATTCTACTGCACAACAGTAGTATCTTTCTGACAATTTCTTCGAGGTTTTTTTATGCATTTATTTAGACAGGACAGAGTAGTTAGACAGGAAGCGAAGTGGGAGAGAGAGAAGGGGGTGGGATCGGGAAAGGTCCACGAGCCGGGATTCGAACTCGGGACGCCCGCAGCGCGACGGCGTTATACGTCGACACAATTTCTTCAAGTTAAACCGAACTTTTATTTTGACGGGTTGCTACGAGGACCTTTAAGTTTCTGTGTTCACACACCTCTACTCCGACATTACTCTCTAGGCTCTACTCTAGTCTTTCTGTGAAATAGTGTGCCAGTGTCAGAAAGTAACTGACATTTCAAAGGTTAAAAGTAGATATGACCGTTTCAGAAGCAGAAGGCAAAAGCACAGGCGGGCCTAACTGCTGTTTGTAACTGCACCCGGTTACTCGAACAAACAGCAGAAGGCTTGAGGAGTCGGGCAGAGCAGCTGCCTTCAGACAGACACCTGCTGTACTGGTCAAAGTGAGTCCAGGTGCACTAGCTCACAATCATATGCTGCACAAACTCTGAGTGAAGCATGGAGATCAACCGTATGGTAAACACAATAGACTAAATGGCTGAGTGGCCTTTGGCTCTGCTTTCAACAGCTGCCAAATAAAAGAGAAAGAGAAAATAGGGAAGAGAGACAGAAAAGGCCTCGCAAACTCTTTACTCATGCAAATACAAGCTGCCGTTTGACTTGAGCCAGCAGTCGCAAGATGAAGCAAGGTGAAGTCTTATGACTTCACTGTAAAAGAGTAGATTAGACCGAGATGAAACTGGTTTCGAGGTTGGTTCATTCTTTATGTCATTACTGACTTGCCCTCATGACGTTGCAAATCTGTGTGACTTTCCATTGCGGGACACAAAAGAAGAAGTGTGGTAGGTACTCTCTTCCAAAGAACAAAACTGAAAGAGAGTGGACAGCGTGCTCCATATGACTTGTGCATGATATTCCAAGTGCTCTGGAGTCATACAAAAGCATTCTGTGAGGAACAGACTGAAAATCTTCCTCTTTGCTCTCAAATCTCATTCACGTACGTGGCACGTCAGATGCCAAACGCTATTAGCTCCTGTAAATTAACAACTTTACATGGCTTCGGCCTTGACATATAACAAGCAGAAGTTGTATAGACTACTTATATGGTGGCTTTTTAAAGCTTGACAGATTGGTAACTATATAATTCTATGCAAAAGAAAAGCAGGTTTTTCAAAATTCAAAATTCATGTAAGAATTGCAGCTCAACTACTCTTTTAAAGGCACAATATGTCATTTTTGCCACTAGAGGGCACATATTCAAAACAAACAATGAAACAAAGGTGTAGTTTGATGACAGCAAGATTGAGTGTGAAATCGTGGGAGCTGTCGTATTCATCCCCACAGCCGTTGCAATCCGACGGGTCAAGAAATCATAAAAAAATATCTTACATGCTGTGCCTTTCTAAATGCATATGGTTTATTTATTTATTTCTGTAAGGTTTTTGATCCAATTTATAATCAAAACGTTGTAACTCAATCTTCCAAAATCTTGAAATGACAGACTTCTGCATGGTGATGTATGATGGAATTCTCTGATCATTTACGTTTCAGTTTACCATTGATCTACGAATTTTCACAGCCAAAATCCAGTCATTTTAATAGGAATCCACGCAATCTGGAATCAATTTGCTCTCGCAACAGGTTCAGGTTGAACATGCAGCTTCATCTGCTTAATTTGAAAGTGACTGTGCTTCATGAATTGCTACACTTACAGCGATCAACAATTGGCCTTTTTGACAAAACAATTTAGCTAATGTGACTGCACCTTTAAGCCCAAAGTCTGCTTCAGTTTTTTTTAATGCACGTGTACTGTCGAAAGCACAGCCAAAGTATAATCCATTTGGTCGAAACATGCACTCTAGAAAGCTTCATCTTTGTCCAGTGTCTGTTGTTGCAGCCTCCAGTATTTTTTTTTTGTAATCGTTTTCTACCGTGAAACAGCGGCTCGGGCCAGTGCTGCCACCTTGTGGAACAACCAATTAGTGCAAAACCAAGTAAAGCGCATATGCAACCTGTGCATGCGCAGTTACAAAAATCAGATGGTGCCATGCAGTACACCTACACTATTCTGCTGACTTTCTTTAAGCCACAGAACGCACATCGATTAGACGCAAATATTTTAAACAGAAGCATTTCTGTGGTAGTTATGGCTACATCATTTGCATTTGACTGTGCTGACTAATACATTCCTCAGAATCATGTGTGCAGATATCAGTGTGCATAAATAAACAACATTTCCTGGGGTTATTGAAGGTACATAGAGTTGGAACAAGTATTGCTTTCATAGGTCAGTGCCTGGGAGTCTGAAGAACTGGACGCCCACACAGTCCTCGGTGAAACATTTGAGAGCCTGTTTAAAAGTGTTTTAAAGAGCAGTTCTGCTTCCCCACAAGCATTCCTAGGATTCTTTGGCTTGTGTCACTCTCTAATTGACAAAAACATGGAAGCCACAAGAAGGGACCCACTGAACACTGCTCCAAAAACTAGACCGGCAGATCGCTGCAGTAGCTTCCAATTACAGTTTAAAATGTGCACATTGAAGTACACAGGTAGGAAAGGCTCAAAGACATTGCGGTATCAAACACTGTACAAAACAGGCTGGGTTTCTGAGAGCACGCATGAAAGATCAAACGCGATGCACTTTAAACACCCACGCAGTTTCACATCATCCAAAACTGGTGTCGCAAAAAACCCTCACTGAATGTTTAAGTAGAAACCTGATAATTACACTGGGTTTTCCTACTACCTACACGTCAAGGCTCTTAAATGTCTGTAAAACCCTCATTTACTAGCACAAAGGGCTCTGTCCGATGCTTACCCAGCCTCCGTTTTCCACCAGCCAGTCCTGTTTTTCCCCTCCAAGGTAGTCAGCGATGGTCTCGGCCAGTCTCCGGGAGCACTCGGAATTGTCTCCCCTGGACAGGAGCTCGCTGGCCAGCACTCCAGTGAAAGTAAAGATGGAGACCACCCTCCCCCAGTTCAGTTTCCCATCTCCCACCAGTTCCCTCATGACGCTCTGCAGACACTTGCTGGGATCGGATCCGCAGGTGTCCAGGAACTCCTTGGAGAGGGATCGGAATTTGGTTCTGTGCTGCTGCTCCATCTCTTTGGCCAGGTATCTCATGGCCTCTGCCGACTCGCTGGGAGGCGTCTGTTGGATCCCGCTGCAGAAGCTGATGTAATCTTCCGCCAGCAACAAAGTCTGTTCCCTCAACCAACAGGACATTTTCTGAAAAAGAATTCAATTGTTAGGAATTCTGTGCATCACTTGTCCAACACTTGAGATGAACATCAAACAAATTGATGTTTTTAAACATTTTAATCCACCTTTATCTCATTACGGTTTAATTCTCATTCAAGCAGCTTATACTAGTTAAGAGACTAAATGTGACCCTGGATCACAAAACCAGTCGTAAGGCAAAAATACACTGTATGAGTCGAAATGATTGATTTTTCTTTTATGCCAGAAATCATTAGGATATTAAGTAAAGATCAAGTTCTATGAAGATATTTTGTACATTTCCTACTGTAAATATATCAAAACTTAATTTTTGGTTATTAATATGCATTGCTAGAACTTCATTTGGACAACTTTAAAGGTGATTTTCTCAATATCTCAGATTCCATATTTTCAAATAGCCAAATATTGTCCTGTCCTAACAAACCATAAATCAATGAAAAGCTTTCAGATGATGTATAAATAATAAATGGTTTTATATCAATGGGTCACAAATATGTAAATGTTTAACACTAAACTGCCATTTTACAGTATTTAAATAAATTATTATTTAAAATAACATCTAAAATATTTATTACATTTTAACCTATACTATTTTTTATTCGTTGTTATTTTTATTATTATTATTATTATTATTATTATTATTATTATTATTATTATTATATTTATATATTTATTTTGCCAGGTTGCCCCAACTCCCGTTAAATGAACTGATGTAAACATCCCTCAAAAATTACCATGGTAAATACAGTTTCACTAAAATATTGTAGATAACTGCTGTCAAATCATAATTCATACTATGTACGATGTATATTGTACTCATTCATGATATCAGAATATTTTCATTTTGTATCATATGTTGTGATGTCACATTATGGTTAAAATCAATTTACCACAGTTTTATTAATAGCTATGCCATTTCATTTCAGTTGTTTGGCATTACAGGCTAATTCAAGCAAGCTCTTGTGTTCACGTGTCCGTGCAGCATTAATTTACCACAGAACGCAGATCAGTTCATAAATAGCTGAATGATTCATAATAACGGCTGTTGTAAGCAGCGGCTGTTTCTCTGTATTCAGGCCTTATGTGAAAATATGACATTGAGATTCAATATTATCCACCGCAAACCTGCTTACGTCACTTTTGCCGCTAGCATTATCACAGAATGCGTCTGAACGAGCTCATTTCGATAAAAACACGACATTGAGAAATGAAAGACGGCGCACGCAACGCTGTGAAACACAAAGCCGGCTGCGCCATTGCGCACGGGAACACAAAGAAGCGAGCCAACGGAACGGCTTTAAATATACGTTTTTCTCAACATACATAAACAAAGTCTGAATTGGAAAGGCATTTTATAAATGCATTGCAGTATTTCTCTCGATACAAGTGGAAATAATAAAGCAACTCACCCTCCCAGCGATGTCAGACTGCGCTCTCCACCGACAGTTGCGCAAACAGCAGTCAGATCTCATAGGAGACGCTCCGTCACTCCACCCTATAGCACAAGCTTTATCAACGTACACCACGCCCATTTTGTCCGCGTCATGACGCTGTCCGTTCTCATTGTACGTACTTTCCATTCAATAGTTGTGATCCACATTGATTTTCTGTTTTGCTTATATTACGACACTACAGGCTTATATAGACAAACATAATTACTCTGTAACTCAGAAAAGATCAATAAAATGTAAGATTTTCTGTTTGTTTGGACGTACTGACTGCTGCAAATGTTAACTATTTATTCGTTTGTTATTAAAAGTTTTATGTTCATATATGTAAGTATTTAACTCCTTTATCACACAATATAAACAGTCAAACACGTTTTATTTTAGGGTTCATTCCATAGGCATAGTGGCTTTTCTACTGTCCAAACTGTATTTTCTATCCCCTTACCCTAAACCTACACCTCACACAAAACTACAGGCATTTTTACATTTTCAAATCACTTCATTCTGTGTGGTTTCCTAATGGGGATCTAAAAATGTCCACACAAGTACAAAAATGACTGATACTACCTTTGGGGACACCACCAGTGACACACAAAACAGGAACTGAACTTTAATTTATCTCAATACAGTGGCAACATTTAAAAACTAAAGTTCACAAACAATAGTAAACACATAGTGTATATTTTCAGGAAACTAGTATCAATACTGATGTGGACAAACAAAGCAATCAGCTAACTGTGATTACTAATTATACTTGAAAAAACAACAACAACAACAACAACAACAATTTCAGTAATATGTTTTTGCCATTCTAGTGCAAGCATTTCTAAATATATGTTTGATCTAGACCAAATGCACAAGTACTGAAATCAGCTCTCTTCAAACTCTCATCCATAAAATATACCTACAAAAGTATAGATAATTATATTAAAACATTCAGGTTTTTAATTTAAAAAAATATTTTACAAACTAATACTGGAACAGCAATCCTTTTCAAATATTGTATTATATATATATTATTATTATTACATATATATTTGGGCGAGAAGCCAAAGAAAAGAGACATGTAATTGTGCTAAGATAATAAAAAAGTCAGGATGTCTAGATTAGAATCTCTACAGTCACACTGTGTGCTGTGATACTGAGAAGTCGAAGTACAGATATCTTCTCACACTGGTGCAGAACAACTCCTCAAGCCCAGATCTGCAACAAAGAGATGAAATTAGGAGACCAAATAGATATTTAATCATCACAACAAATTCTTATTTACAATAGAGGAACAAAGAAGGTTAGAGAGAAAAGACCACGTGGGAAACTTTGACCTATGTTGCGTAATTCCCCTTCTGCCCTCAGAGGAGACATCACAGGATGGTGTAAAACACCTTTAACCGCTGCCAGTCCCTACCCTGTCTATAGTTAGCCTTAAATGCCAGTAAGAGCAAAACCTTGTTCTACAGTATATTACGTAAGCCACTTTCCCCAGAGGAGCTGAAGCAGACACTCACCCGCAAAGTATTGTCCCATGATCCCGAGCAGAACGCGGTCCCATCGGGGGACACCCTGACGGTGCTGACCCGATTTTCATGGCCAAAGAGAATTGCCACTCTGGTGCCCTTCAGGACATCCCACACATTAATAGTGTAGTCATTATATCCTGCAAACAACAATCGGCCTGTAGGAAATGAGGGGAAAAGGTGATTGCTTAGTACAGTATTAAGTCAAATTTATTTATACAGCACTTTCAAAGCAGCTTCACATTAATAAACAGATTGCAAAATCAATCAGTTACAAATTAATTCAATTTCAGCTCTAAGGCTGAATAAACAGGACTGTCTCTAGTTTAATGTTGATTAAATGTTGCAAAATGCATCAGATCAGTGTTAATTTAGTTTAGTTCAATAATAGTGCATATATATATTAATCAATTATGAAATTAGTTCAAGTCATTTATAAAGCTGTAACAAAAATGTCAACTTAAAATTATTTGTTACCCCACTGACTTCACAGAATTCTTTTTAGTTTAGTCAACTTGAAATTTTAAGTTACTTTGTGTTTAATTAACAACTGGAATATTTTTGTTGACTAATCTAAACATTTTAAGTCAGTGGGGTAACAAATTATTTTAAGTTGAGACAACATTTTGGAATTTTGTTTTTTACAGTGTAGAGCTACTTTATAGATGACCTGAACTCATTTCATAATTGAAGGATGGCAACACACAGTAAACAGAAGGCAATACACTGTAAGAAACAAACAAAAAAACAATTTGTTGAGTCAACTTAAAATAATTTGTTACCCTGCAGACTTTTAAGTTCTGTCAACTCAAATAAGTTTAGTCAACTTAAAATGTTAAGTTGTACCAAGTGAAAACTTAGATATTTGAGTTGACTAAACAATCAGTTTGGTTTGTTAAACTTAAAAGCTGGGTTTGTTACCCAGCTGCCATAAAATTTTAAGTTGAATCAACTCAAATATGTAAGTTGTCACTTAGTACAACTTTACATTTGAAGTTGACTAAACTTTTTTGAGTTGACTGAACTTAAAATTTTAAGGCAGCCGGGTAACAAATTATTTTAAGTTGAATCAACAAATTGTTTTTACAGTGTAGAGTCATTATTCAGCTCAATACATTTCAATGTTGATTCAGGTCAGTTGAATAGGAAAGGAAAGGAAAGGAAAGGAAAGGAAAGGAAAGGAAAGGACGTGACGTGAGCCACTAGAGTCAATGTCTCAAAGTTCATCAGAGTTGTGAAAAGTTAATCAGTCCGATTCAGCTATAAAGCAGGGGATTGGGGAGAAATAGTGTCATTATTCAGCTCAGTTCCCGTTTTTGTTCTCATCCAGTAGTGTCAATGCTGCAAAATGTTACAGAATATGAATTGTCTTTTTTCTTTTAAGTGTCTTTGGTGTGTTTAATTGCATATTTAATCAAATGTTGTTTAGTATAAATGCATGGTAATCTTCTTTTGTTCATCCTTTTGTCATTTAAAAGCTACACCTGAGAGGAAGATTATCAGTAAATTATCAGCACACAAATGTGAAATGTTGGCTTCACATGACACACACAAAACTTAGGTTAAACCTAGATTTAGGTTTGAAAGTTTTGGAAGCTTTTTTGTGGTACTTTTATGGAGCTTTTTGTCATTGTTTTGTAGCCGGCCACGGTCCGTCCCTTTCATGGTCTGTAAAAATATGCTTCTGCTAAACTTCTCCTTTTGGCTTCCACAGAAGTCATACAGGATTTTGAACAACATGAGTGTGAGTACAAGATGACAGAATTGTCATAATTGCAGTATTTCTGCATGCTAAGACTACAATAATACTCTTATTATAACTTAATATAACTGTCATGACTCTATACACTCCCTAATGAGACACATGTTAGACACATGCTATCCTGGCAATTGTAGGCGTCACAGCTGAGAGACTTGCCTGTTCTCTTATTTGACTCTGTTGAGCAACATTCCTTGGAAACCCT
>JAHKKF010525107.1:0-19475 GCA_019740295.1 Labeo calbasu | reverse complement strand
GCAGTTAAAAACAGTTTTTGCATTAAGTAAACATTTAGAAAATTTTGATTCAATTCTCTCAGATGAACATTTATTAATTATAATACCAAGATATCTAACTGCTTGTTTTACGTTAATTCCACATACATCTGATATATCGGAGGCCAGAGGCAAACAAAAACAGTTTTAAAGCTTCTAATATAATAGGGACCTGCCTTTTGTCTTTTAGGAAAATACAGGTATCGTCTGCAAGTTGACTAATCAAAATAGTGCAATCTACAATTTGGATGCCCTTAATATTTGAACAATTTACTGTACAAAGATTAAGAAGCTCTGCAACTAACAAAAACAAAAAGGGAGAAATAGGGCATCCTTGCCTAGTTCCTCTCCCAATGACAAAATGTGGAGAAGTTCCAGAAGACACATTATTTTCATAAATTTAGGACCAAAACCAAAATGCCTTAAGGCTTCATACATAAAGGCATGCTCTACTGTATCAAACGCAGTCTAAAAACAGAATAAGTGCATCATCATTAACCAACTCGGAGTAATCTAAAAGATCTAAAACAAGGCGAATATTATTTGATATGTGTCGACCCTTCATGAAGCCAGATTGTGTTGGTGAGATAACTACTTCTAAGCAGGGTTTTAGTCTCCTTGCATATAAAGCAGCTAATAAATCACAACCAATCTATGATTACAACAACAACAACATTTGTCAGGCATCTAAATTGTCAGACCACATTACAAAGATAAACCGAGGGTTTTTTAAAACTCTGAAACTTGAAATGTGGAGTTATCTTATTTTGTCCAAAAAAAGTTATCTGCTTAAAACAAACTTTTAATATTAAAAAACATACTTTCAATGAAATTGAATTTTGTAAATTACCTTTATTTGTTTAAGTTATTGTTACAACTCAACTGCAGTTTGATTGATATTACTTGTAATGCACAATAATAAAAAAAAACATGATTTCTGAACATAAATAAAAATGGAGTGAATCTGTTTTTGCAAATAAACTCTTCATATATTATACACATCGAAAATTAACCGTACAGATACAGTTCTGTTTAATGCAGTTGTTTTTACAGAAGGAAACAAGATACATTTCTAGTTTCAACATTATTTGTTCTTCCCTTTAAATTTCACATGAAAATTGCGGCAGACTTCGATCGGCTCCTCCCCGTCTTTTTCGTCTTTCTTTTTCAGCGCGTTGTTCAATTCGCAGACCGCGGTGGCGCAGAGCGAAAAACAAAGGAATGTGGGAAAGAGGTTTGCATACTTCAGCTAAGGAAAGAGGCTTGTACTAGAAATGCAAATAGTAAAATTTTGTATTTGTACAGTGAACAGGTGTGTGTGTGAGATCAGAAAGACTTGTATTTGGCTTATTCAGTACTCAAATGTTATACCTATCTATACAATACAGTGGAATATTGCAATAAGTATAGTATACCACCCCTATTAATCAAACATTTTTATTTACTTATTTATATATTTAATTACTTATTTAATTATTTTTTTGTTATTATACTCTCATTGGGGGCTGAGCCCCCCTAAAATGAAAATCCTTGAATGGTGTGCAAATAACATTATGAGGCTGCCATCTTTCTGAAGTCATTCTTAACCCCCTACTTAAAATATTAGCAAAATCAAAAATTTGAGCCTGGGAAGTTTCTGAAATTTGGCAGATTTGACACGGAATGACCCCGCAGAAATTGTAATTGTAATATAAGCTATTTTGTTTTAAATCCACAGTATTTTTATTTAGCATGCTAATTTGTATTGGTCTTAACTTGTATGACCTGAGGGTGAAAATTGCATTCAGTACTTGTTGATCTTCGAATGACTTATGTTTGTTAAAACCTTCTGTCTGGATTTCATTTACAGCTAAATCTGCTTTCTCAGGGATGGTTTTCCCATGATTGCTGCCGGAATTGTCAAAGCATGTGATTAGACAAACAAGCTCAAGTGTGTTATTAAAGGCAGATGAAGCTCCTTAAGTCATTTTTCACCCTCTGTAATGATAATGCTGCTGAATGATAGCCTGTATAATGTGTTAAAAGCCATACTGATGTCAATGCAGGGTACTTGAGCTTTCCTGATGAATAAAACCAAAACAGAAAATGATTTGTCCAGGTAATCTATGTCATTAGCCAGATCTGTTTTGCATTCTGAACAGTGTTGTCAAAGCTATTTCACAAAGGCTTTAAATGTTGCTCATCCAATCAGAGTTTAACACCTGAACAGTTTTTTTTTTCTGAATGCTTGTAGCCTTTTATTTTGTAGCTTATCACTATTGCAACATTACCGAGACAGCTCACAGATAGGCTTTTCCAGTTATTTAGACATCTTCCTTCCTGAAATCCTATCCCAACCATTTTGAGAGGGGGAGAGAGAGAAAAAAAGACATTGTACCTAATAACAACTGGACAAGGGCGAGTACAGCAGTCCACGCATCTGTCAGCTCCTAGTGATTCTCATGTCGTGTGTGGTTCAGAGCAGAAGGTCATAACACCTGCACATAGGAGTTTTCTGCACCTCCTCTAATGTGGTTGAAATGCTGGATGGCAGAGCAGGTAGACACAAATGGCAGCCAGTCAGATATCTTAGATGGCATGTGACAGGCAATGTCATGCTGGCCATTAGGATACAAATAAACAAATTTCAGCTGGGACTCAGGGAGGGTTGGAAGGCCCCAGAAGATTCGATCGACCATCTACTTGGGTAATGATTTTCCTCCCAGATGTAATTTGGAGGCTGTGGCACGCTGGACCAAACTGGTTTCTTTGGACGGGAGTGTCATGTCCTTTCTCAAGTGAAAATGACATCTGTCTAAGAGTGTTGACGTCAAATGTTTGTGATTTGAAACTGAACCTCAGAGGACTGCTGCACTTGAATACATAAAATATGGGTCAATAGCAACCAAATAAATCTGTGTTTCTGCTTATAGATCATGCAAGAGCTTGTTTTGTGAGATGAACTCAGTCGTGACCTGTTGTAAAAATCTATATGAATTCTATATATTTCTCTCACATGATTATTAGAGCTTGAATGTGTAAAATGCACTACTATGATGCTAGGTGGTTGCCAAAGAATTTCAGCACAGTTGCTGAGTGTTGATAATCTAATCTAATCTAATCTAATAGAATAGAATGGAATAGAATATACAACAATATCCGAGTAGTAAATTATTACCCCGTAGAATATAATTATCAAACAATTACATAAATACTATGCAATTATACAAGGATTATGTAATATTAAAGCATATTATATGACATACTTTATTTATTTATTTATTGTTTGTTTGTTTTCCAAAATAGGTCATATTATAAAAAAATATGATATACCAGTGTTGGGTATTAGGTGAAAATTGTTCATAACATAACATATAACATAACATAACATAACATAACATAACATAACATAACATAACATAACATAACATAACATAACATAACATAACATAACATAACATAACATAACAATGGTTAAAGAGCTGAATAGTTAGTTATTTTTAATATTTATTATTTTTATTTTTATTATTATTAATATTTAATATTTATTATTATTTATTTTTTTCTCCAGACTATTATATTTAAACTGTTACATAAATATTATTTAATTATACCAGCATTATGTATTATTAATGTATATAAATGTAAGTTGTTGTTTTTTTTTTTTTAAATGCACATAATAATTCATTTTATGTCTGATATTTTATATTATTCTTTTTTTAAATAATACATTTTTTAAGTAGTTTGATGTTTTTCCAAAACCGATCAAACCGGTCAAATTATAATAAATATGCTATTATACCAGTGTTGGGTATTATTTAATATTTTGCATTATATTATGCATTATATTTTATTTAATATTATTAAATATAATTAAATATCTGACAATAGGTCAAACTATAATGTTAGTAGTGTGGGGTATTATTTTTATTTTGCATTATATAATGTGTTATTTTATTATTTAAATATTATTAAATATAATTAAAATATTTAATGATATTAAATGTGTATATTTATATATATTTTATGTAACATATAATAAATGTAACCCATAACAATTATGTATTATGTTATTTTATATTATGCTTTACGGTTTATTTTTTTTATTTTATATTATGCTTTACGTTTTTTTTTTTTTTTATTTTATATTATGCTTACGGATTTTATTTTAAATAAAAAAAAGGCTATATCTATATATTCGTGTATGTATCAGTATTTATTTATTAACAGGTGTTTTATCTGTATTTTGAATTTTTCATTTCATTGCGCTGTGTCTGAAAATGTCTGTAAAATTATTGGATAATGTCCTGGGAGAAAATTACCAGTAGTATTATTTTTATTTTTTATTTTTTGTCCAAGGCTAATTGCTTATGCAAGCGATTTGACCTGTAATATTGTAGAGATGTTTTACAAACCCTAAAATTTGCTGTAATTTAATAATCCATACTTTGTTTTCCATTTGGCTGTTTAATGTGCAGTCTGAGCGTGGCTTTTGTCCACGAGTGCTCATCAGGGCACTCAGCAGGTTTGACTCTTGTAGAAAAAGCAAAAAAACAAGAAAGCGAGAAAGCTGACCAGCCCATCAGCTAGACGGACAGACAAAGGCAGTTACAGAAAAGCATTAACAAAGAGCAATGGAGAAATTTTCCCTGAAAAAGGGTTCAGGTCACTCCGCTCTCAGTTTGTCTGTATCCGGCCCTTGAAATGCTGCACCGTTTTAAAGAAAACTGGACTGTCCATATATTGTAGCTTTTACACTCTCAGAAAAAAAGGTATAAAACTGTCTCTGTGCCGATATTCCTTCATAAAGTACTATGCGCTTTAGAGTACTGTAGGAATAAATAAAAATGTATATAAGCATACTTGGGTACAACAGATGCATTTTTTTCTGGTATGAGGGTACTTTTCTGATGCTTTTTGTCCCATATTAAAGTCATAAACGCTTGGAATGACATGAGGGTGAAATATTCTTTTAATCTAAATCTGATTAGCATCCCCGCGCTTGTTAGAGCGCTGCACCGCAATGTGTTTTCCCCCCCACGTGGCAATAATCTGTCATAAGTGCAACAGCTCACTTCATTACCATATGCTAATGGCCATCTCACACATCAAATCGTTTGGTCCTCTCAGCCTGCCCTTTACTACAGACGGGCTCCTGAGGTATTTCTGTCCATTTCTTAGCAGGAAGCCGCTATTTGCCTTCAAGAGAGTAGCAAATAGCTGGGCTATGGTGAGAAGGGTCCAGTGGGGGCAAGATAAAGTCGGGTCAAAGCATCCGACTGTCTCATTGGCGACGGGTGTCCCTGCAAAACCGCAGGAGCGATAGAGATAAGAGTAACCGCCATCGCTCTTTAGCACACCATCTGCAGGTCTGTATGATTGTGCCTTCCAGTGAATTAGATATGACAGCAACTTGAGGAGAAAAAAAGTGGCTTGGAAGTCTTGAGATAAAAATGAGGAAAGAAGGAAGGTTGAAGAATGAAAAGAGGAAGTCTAGGATGACGGAGGAAGCAGGGATGGATTTTCAGGGCCATTAGGGCACACACGCATTTGATACGTTTATGTTGATAAAATCAGACCTTGTCAGACAGCTAGATTTTGACAAACTACTGAATCGTTTTGCGAGGAGGAAGACACCAATGCCTGGCCAGAGAAGGTTAATATGTGGCAGGAGGTGGGACTCTCAGTTTCTATCTGTCTCTCTGTAGTATAATACATTTTATAAAACAATTTGAATTATTTTCAGTTATTTACAGCAGATTGTACTGGTTTTTAATGACAACTTAATGTTCCAGTTCAAATATATAACAATTTTTATATTCTCTCTCTTTTTTTTTTTTTTAATATGATCTTATTTTATTACTGTGTGTGTGTGTGTGTGTGTGTTTTCCTATATAGTATACTACTGTATTCAAATAGAAACTAATGTAAGTAATAGTAAATAAGCAATTATAATTTATTACATATATTATTACAATTTGTGGTATAATTTGAGTTTCAACACATTCAAAACAGGTAAATATTTTATATATTATTTAGTATACTACTGTTTTCAAATAGAAAATGATGTAAATAATGGTAAATAACTAATTAGAATTTATTAAATAAATTACTAATTACATTTTGTGATATGGGTTTTTAAAACATTACAGGCAATATATTATGTATTATTATTATTATTGTTGTTGTTATTATTATATTTAGATATTTATTAAAATTTATTAGTAGTAGTAGTCATCTACTACTGCTACTACTACTACTACAACTACTACTAATACTAATACTACTGTCTTAATATATTATATAATAATACTTTATAAAGTATATTCTGGATATAGTATACTACTGTTTTCAGATAAAAAAATTATGTAAATAATAGTAAATAACTAATTAGAATTTATTAAATAAATTACTAATATTACATTTTGAAATATAGGTTTTCAAAACATTACAGGCAATACATATATTTATTATTATTATTATTATTATTATTATTATTATATTTAGATATTTATTAATGTATTAGTATTAGTAGTAGTAGTAGTCATCTACTACTACTACTACTACTGTCTGCCATTTCTTTTAATATATTATGTTTTGGAGACAGTATATTACTGTACTAAAATAGAAATTGATTTAAATGATAGTAAATAACTAATTAGAATTTATTAAATATATTACATATATAATATTAATATTACATTTAGTGACAACGAGTTTTCAAAACATTACAGGCAAGATATTGTTGTTATTATTATTTATTATTATTACATTTAGATATTTATTACAATTTATTGTTGCTGTTGTTGTTTTTATTAATATTATTATTAGTTATTACAATTTATTATTATTATTATTATTATTGTTGTTGTTGTTGTTGTTGTTGTTGTTGTTATTGTTATTATTATGTCTGCCACTAGGGACATCAATGCAGGACAAATCAAGTGATTTTACTGAACTGAAATTATCCATCCAAATACCTAATATTTTGTATATTATTATTTTTATATAATAATATTGTAATAATATATTTTGAAATGTCATATAATTACTTTTTGCGGTTAATCACCTCAAAAATGTAACACTTTGTATTTAATTTTCCATACATAATTCAAATTATATGATAAAAATATATTTTCAATAATACACAAACAGGATAAAGATACTGGTTTTCAATGACAATTTACTGTTGTAGTCTTAATTTATGATTTTATTTAATATATAATTATAATTGTGTGTATATATATATTTGCATCTGAACTCTTCATACATTATTTATATATATATATATATATATATATATATATATATATATATATAATACACGATAAATGTGTAATTCAAAGTAATTTGAATTTTCAGAATATTATCAAACATATTTTACACAAATAAACAAACAAATAAATAAACAACAGGACCATGATGGAGAAGAATTGAGTGTAATTTTAGTAGTACAGAAGTGGACAGGAATAGTTCTGCAATGTTCTTCAGTGAGTCTTCAGTATATCCATTGCCCTCTAGAGAGGATCTATGGATGAACGTCTTTCTTTCCTGCCTCAGAGTGGATTCACATTGATGGTGTCTCTACAATCACTCCTTCATCCCACCATCACTATATACACTCAATCCTCTCCAGCACTCGACTTCTGTGAGTCGATAGGATTTTGGAAGTTGTTCCAATTTAAATGCAAATGCCTTCCCTCGTTCTCTGACCAGTCGGCACCGCCGTATCCCCATTAACTTTTGAGTAGCCTTCAGTGTTGTTAATGGGACGCTTACCTTGTCTACGCGATGCCTCATGCGCCAGACCTTTCCCAATTGAATTCCACAAATATCACTTTACATTCTACGGCGTCACTGTATGCAGTTCAGTATTTATGTTGTTGTTTTTGCCATTGTTCTTGTTCCATCTGAGATATGCTAAAGGCAGCGGCGATGTGTCACATATGATGAAAGTGTAATGTAAAGCAACGATAATGACAGAGAAATGCCCATTTGCTTTACAACTGTCGCTCTCACAATTGCCTTTCTCGCAGTCTCTGAGCAATTGCAAACCTCCAAGTTCACTCAAAGAATTTCCTTTTCCCAATCTTGCAGTTCAAAGACGATGTAATTTGGCCTCCCCTGCAGCAAGGGAAAATTGTTTCAATTAGCTTCTAAACGGCTTTCTCAGAAGCTATTGACTCGCTGTTTTTTTTCATTCTATGTGAAGACGACACTGAGGGTTTTGAGATGGTCTTGAACATATATGTTCTTAACATTCGTCTGCTCTTTGTCAGCATGCCGGTCAATTGCATGTTAACTGTCCTCAACCTTGCTGCCTCAATGAAGAAGTGTAGCACTTCAGTGACATTTCATGTTAATTATACAGTAGTTTGTTGTATTATACTCATTTCCTTTTTCTTCCTCACTATTGTTTTTGAAATGCATTCAGTTTGAACCTCTTATTCGGTTCAAACCTTTTTGTAAATAATGCAGTCTTTGCATTCGTATGTGGCACTGATTGTGTCACTCTTATGACTTTTGCTAAAATGCTTATACATAAGTTTAAAGTGGTAAATAAGTTCATTCTTATTCTTTTTGTAAACATCATGCATTTGAATAAATTTAAGACAAGTCTCCTTTTGATACATTTAAATCTGTAACATCTGTATATTGCGATTTGGTTTTGCATTCATTTGCATGCTGAACTGTGATTGATCTTTTCTTCTGCACAGGCAACACAGAAGCTGTTGATTCTTGAGCTCTGACGGAAAACAAAATGTGCACTGACTGTCATGACAACGGCAGCATTTGAGGCTCTGATGCAGCGTTTCATTTATGCAGAAGCGTCACCTAAACCCTAAGCTTGCCAAAACTTTAACACCTGTTCCTTTGCTGCCTTTCACAAAGGTATTCTTGTGTTAAAGCAAATGCAAATCTAGTCGAAACTTAGAACTCATGATTTGCATAGAGATAATGGATAGTAAGTCAGTATGGTGCTTAAAATTGACACTTTTTTTCTTCTTGGACTTACTATGCATAATGCGGGTCAGCTATCAACATACTTTACTATGACCAGATTACTGGAGTACAACTTTTTTTTTTACAAAAATTGCAAAAATTACAAAAAAAAAAAAAAAAAAAAAAACTTTCTTAATGCCTTTTCATGAACATATTGTGCATGATTTATCAACTTATATATATATATATATATATATATATATAAATATAAATAATAATAATAATAATAATAATAATAAAATTAATAGTACATTTTATAATAGAATTTTCAANTTTTCATGAACATATTGTGCATGATTTATCAACTTATATATATATATATATATATATATATATATATATATATATATATATAAATATAAATAATAATAATAATAATAATAATAATAAAATTAATAGTACATTTTATAATAGAATTTTCAATTACAATTTATTGTTTCCGTCTAAATATATAATATTTTACATATGTCCATATTTAACAAATATGTATTATCTAATATTTATTTATTTGGTGGTTAAAAAAAAAACAAACAAACAAAAAAAACTGTATTACCTTTTAAAATATAATTAGAATTTTGAATGTTACAACAGATGTTATTGTTTTTTAATGACAATTTATTGTTCCAGTCTAAATATATAATATTTTGTATTGATATTTTGGTATTGATAACATTGATTATTGATAAAATATTTACTAAATATGTTTATATATATATATATATATATATATATATATATATATATACATAAATAAAAAGTTCAAAAGAACAGCATTTATTCAAAATCTTATTCAGTAAATATTTTCTAACAATATAAGTCTTTTCTATCACTTTTTATCAATTTAACACATCCTTGGTGAATAAAAGTATTAATTTCTTAAAAAAAAAAAAAAAATACTGGCCACAAACTTTTAAAAGGTAGTTTATATTGTTACAGAAGATATAAATGTATACAAAAGTATCACAGGTTCCAACAAAATATTAATCAGCACAAAGCTTTTCAACACTGATAATAATTCAGCATATTAGTATGATTACTGAAGCATCATGTGACACTGAAGACTGAAATAATGATGCTGAAAATTCAGCTTTGCATCACAGGAATAAATTACATTTTAAAATATATTCACATAGAAAACAGTTATTTTACATTTAAATAATATTTCACAAAAGTAACATTTTTTTCTGTATTTTTGATCAAATAAATGCAGCCTTATGATAAGCATAAGACACTTCTTTAAAAGAACATAAATCCTACTAATCCCAAACTTTTGAACGGCAGTATATATTTTAAAGTTGATTCAAAATCATGGCATTTGGCAATTACTTGGTTTAGTAAGCGAGGCTTGACGCTTGCTGATCAGTATCAGTCCATTTCCTCTTTGGCATGTTTAGATAAATGATTTCAGTTCTGCAGATTTATAGTATCTGTCAAATACGAATGTATCGTCTATATCTAGATAAATTCTGAAGCAGTGCACATTTGTGTTGTTTATGCTGCAGTGCTTAGTGTTATACTTCAGTGAGTGTTTCTCTCCTTCTGACCTGTGACTGCTGACAGGAAGTAGGTGATTTTAGAGACATTAGAAGATTGTCTAAGTGTAGATAAAAAAAAAAAAACATCTCTCTGAGTTGCTGTAAGTTAGTCTCCTGCGGTTAAATTACTGGGCCCTTAAAAAAGCTGCCGGGCAAGAGAGGAAATTACAGCAGAAGCACTGCATCAAATGTCAGTATGACACATTTCCAGAGTCATAATACACATAAATAACAAATTAAATAAACTATATAACAGTGTATTTTGATTTCACAGATGTGAGAGAATATGAACATGTTTTTAACCAACAAGCCTGTAATGCAACAGATGATGTGAAATTTTATTTTTGTCTTTTAAAAAACGTAAATTAGTCAGTATTTTCTTTTTCGTTTTGTTGACAGTCTGTCAAACTAATATTTTGAAAATTACAAACACTTTCTAAATCAGCAGCATATTCTAGCACTACACTAAATACTTGTTTCCGGTTAACTTGTGCGTTTATTAATTGAGCAGATTACTTAAAGTACTGTTTTATGTGTTTACATGTGTTTATGATGCTTTACATTTCCGATCTCTGTGCTTATAGTCAAATGAACGTATTTTTCGAGCCGATTATATAACGTTAAACTTATGAACATTGATTTAAAGAGCACATGTCGCAATGACCGTCTTTTTACAGTAACTCACCTGTCATAGTTTAATGAGTGGGAAGATGTCATGAAGCGACGCGAGGTTAGCTGTATTGAAAACAGATGTTGGCACATACATAGGCTACAGCTTCCGAAGGTGCGAAGTTTGGAGGATTTTGTCCATATAATGGTAAGAGCACAGACTTATTTTATTATTTCATACACAGTATTTTAACTTAAGCGCTGCGAGCCATGCTCGTTTTCTTCTGTCATCGTTCTGTCACCGCCGGACACGGACAGATTTGCTGGTACGCGGATAAAGTACATTATTCCATTTCCTTAAGCTTATTGCTGTAACTGTGGCAGCCAACGACAGCACAGCTTAACCCTGCGCACATTTTAATATTTATTTATATTGAAGAAGTTTCAGTTCAAGTCGATCTTTTTCATCCCGTTTTAACATTGATTTCTATAGAGAGCGGAACAAGAGAGCACCCAAACGGAAGTTGGAATCCAGTGGCGGCGCTCATAGGTTATTCAGGAAAAAGGTGAATAGTAAAACATTATTAGTGCACTGTTACTGCTCTTCAAGTTTGTTTATAACTCAGTCCTTTAGTGTTTTTCGCCTTGTCGACAATGGAGTAATCCTTCATCAACAAACATTTACGTCAGTAATTTCGTTGGCGAGATTAGCACCGAACAGATGTTTATTTCTTTGCTATGTTGCACGACTCCAAAGGCCTCTTCTGTTTAAAGCCACATCATTAAACAAGGAGGAGACTGCTGTCTCTCACAGATATCACTTAAAATAGGTCTCGCTGTGGATTAGCCATGGTTTGTGTTTGCATGTTACTGACTCACGGCTGAATCACATCCACATTGAGTGTCAAATTATTTCCCTCCTCTGGTGGAGTGGTTCGGCTGAAAAGACATTCAGTCGTGTTTGTGGAGATGATGATGGTCCTTTTACATTCCACCTGGCATGACAAATGTCAGATGAATAATAAATATTTTGAATACTGGGTTATCGGTGCAATTTAACTATTGAATATCATGAATTTACTAAACTGTTGCGGCATGGTAGAGTTTGGCGGGAAGCTGCGTCTTTGCTGTCCTCCTGTATTTAAGTCGGTTATTCTTTTCGGCACAAACACGCCTCCATTCTATGTAAATTAGGCTCTTTAGTTTGTGCCTTATTCAACGAAGCCTTTGTGAGAGTCCTTTTTGCCTGGAGCAGTTAACGCTATTACCACCCGTGGAAAGCAGGCAGTAAAGGGAATTTTATTTAAGAGAAAAGCAGGTTTTTTTTTTTTTTTTGGATCTAGAGAGCAGCTATTCATGAAACGAGTGTTATACGTATATCCAAACACAGTCACAGTAAAGTATGCCAGATCACAGCTGTCTGCTCCATCATCCACAACCAAGCCCTCCAGAGGATTGGGAAAAGCATATAGTTTATGGGAACGCTTGCACCGTTACCTGATTTGCATAATTGCTTCAATGAATTAGTCGTTAAACAGTTATCAGTGGGAGGAACTTCATTCTTAATGATTTTCCCTCTGAATCAGTGGTTTTACTTTAAGAGTATTTGAATTGTGAACTGCGGTTAATTTAATGAATATGATTATGGTTTCATTCATGAATGCTGATTGGTCAATGTTACATTCCAGCTGTGATAAAATACACAAAGTAACAGCTATGATGTGAAACACATTCATTTAGCTACAGTGAACGGTAGGAGTCACAAGTCTGAAACTACACTATAATTTATTTATTTATTTCTTTATTTTTTAGAATTTTGACTAATGCAGTACAAGAAAATGTTCCAGTGTAAAATGTGAAATGTTTTGTGCAAATCTGTGTGACATTTAATCATGTGAAATACAAAAGATGAGATGTTCTTGCTCTTTTAAACTTGAAGATTTCAAGTGTTAATGCTGCTGTCATTAAAACAAAAGAGGGACACATAAAATTATTAATTTTAATATAAACTTTCACTTAAATTACATTATTATAGTATAATTGCAATATAAATTAAAGTCTAAATAATTAAAATAAGAGAAGAAAAAAATCAAAACAACATTTTACTGGCGTTTTCAGACTTTTGAAATCCACTCTATATCATTGCACACAGTTTACATATAATTACTATATAATGACTATGAAAACCAAATGTTGCTTGGACCCCAACATTCTTCAAAATATCATCTGTTTTGTTCTGTAAAAGTCATGCAAGTGTGGAGTGACAGCAAGGACCACAAAACCAGTCATAAGTAGCACGGGTTTTAAGCAATAGCCAACAATACACTGTATGGGTCAAAATTACATTTCTTTTATGCCAAAAATCATTAGGTTATTAAGTAAAGATCATGTTCCATGAATATATTTTGTAAATTTCCTACCATAAGTGTATCAAAACTTAACTTTTGATTAGTAATATGCATTGCTAAGAACTTATTTTGGACTTTAAAGGTTAATTTCTAAATATTTTGACTTTTTTTTTTGCACTCTCCGATTGGAGATTTTCACATAGTTGTATCTCAGCCAAATATTGTCCTATCCTAACAAACCATACATCAATGGAAACTTATTTATTCAGCTATTAGATGATGATTTTTTGTGGTCTATTAATTTAATGCAATATAATAATATAACTGTACCTAACCCTCATGGTCATGCTGCTGTACCTTATTGCTTAAATACAGAGCAGTCTTTTCAATGATAATGGAGGTTGTAGTACATCTGCCCTGTTAGCTTACCTCATACAGGCCATAACTGACTGCGCTTTTAATGTAGAATGACCCTAAAAGGTCAATCATAATGAACACAGACTGTTACCCATCCAGCCCAATGAGGATGACCTATTCCCACAGGATCCTCGATCCATAGCTTTGGTATTTGCATACTTTTTGTAATTATCTCAATCCAGTGCCATTGATTTTTGGGCTTGATACCTAATTGGAGGGCTGCCATTAACAGCATATTTTAAACGCTCGGCTTGCAGTATCTCCATTGATATGCAAGGACGTCCAAATTCAGCATCTGTCTCTCCTCTTTAAATCTGAACATCCCCTCTTATCGCTGCATTAGCATTGCAGCCATGTACGCTTTTGTGTTATTGTAGCCGCAAAGTCTCGGTTTATTTCGAAACGGGCCCCTCATACTGGGGAAGGGTGGAGATAAGCTAAACAACCGTGATTTGACAGCGGAACGTATAAGCGGCAGGTCGTGAACAGAGGAAGCGAGCGTTTAAAGATGCATCACAGAATGGCCGCGAGGTCAGAAAAGGTTCAAACAAAGCAATTTTTGCCCATAATGCTATAAATCAATAGGGACAGACGGCGGCTTGCTTTTGTGCGCAAATATAAATATATAAACGGCCGAGCTGCCACACTGCTGGGTGCCTATTAATACGACGCTATCCGTTTGAAAGGGTTATCAAAAAACAAGAATGGCTGGCTGCACACCAACACAAACGGGCTGTGCTTCCGAGTGCTGTGAGATTGGGCACCCATGACTCACTACATATGGTTAAACGCCAGCGTGTGGGAGAGCGGGAAGCTTTTAGCTTAGCATGTGCGACCTTGATAATCTCTTCCCTGGTATTCGAATAGAAATTAGGTCTCATTGGACGGCTTGTTTGCTTAGCTAACTTTAGCCTTGGCTTTCCATTGTTTCGTGAGGGCCTGTTGTGAACACTTGGAACAAGCTGAGCGAGAATATAAACGGCAGTCAAAAGCTGTTTAGCTTGAGAGACGTAACGAGCGCAAAATAAGTGCTCTTCTATGCAATATTAATCTAAATCGTGAATACGCCGAGACTGAAGTTGAATGGCCTGTTTTTAGACACTCGAGCCATTAGCATATTTGGCTCTCGAATCAAACAAAGATATTTGTAAAGTCACGCTTCAACGCCTACGTCTGACCAAATGCCGACAACCGGATTTAGACAAGTAGCTCCTCAAGAATTTATCGCCGGACCCCGGTTTAGCTCGACTGTTTCTATTTATGTGGTTAATGTGAAAAATTGGGGAAGGGAAGCTGCTTCGGCGCCGGGTTCAAAGGGGCAAAGCCCACTCTGCTGGACCTAGATCTGACGAGATTCCCAAGAGCTGTTGTGCTCCTTCATGCAAGTAAGACCTCCTAAAATGTCTAGCAAAGAGTAATGGGCACTGCTTCAAAGAGCGCTAGGTTGTTTTGACCTGTAATGAATTCCTTGACTGGGCAGGAGATTGGCTACCCGGCTCAGACCCGTGAGAGAGCGAGGGAGAGAGAGTCTCAGTTCCAGTGCTGGGGAGTTAATAAGTCTGTTGGGGTCCAAATATAGGCTCCGAAAGGTTAGCCTAATTATAGCCAAGAAATAAAAAGGTCAAAGTTCCATGTTAAAAGAACAGGAAATTCAGCTACTTAAGTAACCAGTTTGCTCTTTTCTGAAGCACCATCAAATCCTTTTACAAAGGTGAACGCACTTTAAAGTGAAAGTGGGCATTTTTTGTGTTTAAAATACATGTTGTTTTAGCTTATTATGCAGAGGCAAATATAAGTAAGCCATTAGTAGGTTGTCGGAGGTGAGAATTCCAACCAGCCAACATCGCAACGTTGGCTCAACCAATGGCAAGACTATGGAGGTGGGGCTTGAGAAAAGATGATGGCAGTAGTGTAGGCATTATACTTTCTAATATAGGTTTCTTTGTAATAAGCTTAGGTTTCTGTTTTATAGACAAGACTGTAAACACTGATGCTGTTTCTATAAAAGACATGTCAATAATGTATAGTGTTTTCTGTATCCAGTTCCAGGAAAACATGTTCTTCTCCCTTAGACTCTTTCACTTTATTATGTAGTGCAGTATACAGCCATGATTATATGTGAGAATATTAGATGCTTATGAAGTAGGCAAGACTAGGGATAAATGTAACTTCGCCTTTCCTTCTTTCATTTAATTTTTTGTTACAAATATACCATCATAGAAAATGATACATTGTAAAATGTAAAAATGTTTATTAGTTTAAAACCTTTAAACAATAATGTAAGGTAATATACATCCTCTTTTTCCCAGATATATCCTGGCAGAGATTTCTAACTTGCTTAATGTTCAGGTTTTGGCTGTTTTTATATTGTTTTCATAGCTGCTGAAGGTAATAGCTGAAAAGTTGTTTGACCAATACCATGCAGACATTGTATAGAAACAACCAACTGTGGTGTGCAAACAGGTGGATTCTGCAGAAAATGGTCAAAGCTGGGTATTTTAGGTCATGTTAATTAATGGGTATTTGGCACCTTTATGAAAACTAACTTTCAGGAAAATTATCTGTCAGACAACTATTCACTCTAAACAGTATTGGGAAGGTTACTTTGTAAATGTAATAGATTACAGATTACAAGTTACCCTATTTAAAATATAATTTGTAGTGTAACTCTTCCAGTTACTTTATTAATGCAACTGATTACATTTTAGGTCATGCTAATTAATGGGTATTTGGCACCTTTATGGAAACTAACTTTTAGGAAAATTATCTGTCAGAAAACTTTTCACTCTAAACAGTATTGGGAAGTTTACTTTGTAAATGTAATAGATTACAAGTTACCCTATTTAAAATGTAATTTGTAGTGTAACTCTTCCAGTTACTTTATTAATGCAACTGATTACATTTTAGGTCATGCTAATTAATGGGTATTTGGCACCTTTATGAAAACTAACTTTTAGGAAAATTATCTGTCAGAAAACTATTCATTCTAAACAGTATTGGTAAGGTTACTTTGTAAATGTAATAGATTACAAGTTACCCTATTTAAAGTGTAATGAGTAGTGTAACTATTCCAGTTACTTTATGTATGTAACTGATTACATTTTAGGTCATCCTAATTAATGGGTAGTTGGCTTTCAGGAAAATTGTGTGTCAGAAAAAAATTCACTCCAAACAGTGTTGGGAAGGTTACTTTGTAAATGTAATAATTACTGAAATTACACTATTTAAAATGAAGAACAAGTCGTGTAACTGTTTCAATTAATTTATTAATGTAACTGATTACATTTGATTACTTTTTGATTAGAACAGTTTTTAACTGTTAATCATTTTCAAATATTTAAAGCAGGCAGGGTTAACCTTACAGTAATACTTAACGCTGATTACTGTCACTTTCAAAATCCTTCATCACTTGAATAAAGACAATAATAATTTAAATTTAAATCACAGCCACCACAAAATCAGACTCTAGCACCTCTTCATACTTTGAGATTGTTCTAAGGTTAAATACTGATTTATAACAAGAACTAGTAAATATTAATACAATAAAATATTCAGATGTAACCCCTTTTGTAATTAACGTGTTCACAAGTAACTAATTTAATTACACTGTAGCTGATTACAGTTACATTTATTTTGTAATTAAATTAGTTACCCCCTAACACTGACCCCAAATAAGATCATAATTTAAGATTTTTATCATTGTTTCTGATCACTCCTGTTAAACTTGTTTTGTACTTACAGTAGCTCAGTCTGTGTCTGTCCATCTTATTGAGTTTCCACTCAAGCTATAAAGAAACATGTCCAAACCTGATGCTATCACCACCATGGCTAGCACTGAAGCCCAAAGTTCAGTTTTAGTTTCGTCAATCTATAGAGTCGTTCTTCTAAATGTCCCGAGATACTCTTTGGAAACTTCAGGCAAGATCTAATGGGAAGCCATGAACACCCAGTTTTTGATTACACTCATTTTATTAATCAGATTTATAGTTTTTCCTCATTTTCTCTACTTTGTAATGACGTATTTCACTGTGCTTCCAGCTATATCCAGTGCAAAGTCCTATAATGCCTTGATCAGCATTTCGTCCAAGTATCTTGTCTCGCATTGACATTTTTTTGTTTTTTAAAGTGCCTATGAGCATGTTGATGAGTGGGGAAAAAAATCTTGTGCAAACCCAAGGAGTGAATGTGTTTTAATGGCATGATAAACACAAATGCTGTTGTCACAGTGCATTTTACACAGTTTAAATATTAATGAAAATTAAATTAGATTCCTGACATTCAGTATTTCTCACTCAAATGCAGATTTAAATGCATTTTGATGCCGTTTATTCACAGTAGCTTATTTCGTATTCTGGTCGTCCTGCTACTTACATTAAATGGACTTATATTGCCACATTCTAATTGATCTCTCTCTGTCTCATTTTTTGGGTACAAATTAAGAATGTCTGCCTGAAGAGACTCTTACCTTAACAAAAGTGCTCCATGATCCTATTTTTCCCTCCAAATTATTCTCTTTAAATTGGGTGTCTTGAGACAGACGAGGTGAGGACTGTGGATGAAAGGCCAGCACCTTGGACAGTTCCAGCCCGATTTTTGTGCCTGCTGGTCAAAATGAATCACTTTTAAGGAGAATGTTCTGGAGTGAAATTTCTGGAGAAGAACAGCTCATGCTGCTGTACAAGGCCATTTGAGATTGTGAAAAGTCTTGTTAGCAACAAATAGCAATTAACCTCTATTTATTATTGTCCTGCTGTTTATTATTCCCTGATCATGTTTTTCGGCTTCTGTTTTTAATCTGTTGCAGTTAAGTAAAGATTCAAATGTGCAATTTACCAGCTGCTAAAACAATCATTGTTATTTAGTGGATAAATGGGGTATATTTAATGTTAAATATTTAAGCTGTTTTTAGTTGAATTACACAATTATTCAAAAAGGTATTGAACAAATATTGGTGGATATACCAACCCAGTAAATTCAATTCTGAATTAAATTGTGCATTTACTGTAAAATACACTGAATTAGGAATTGCATATCTATGCATAGAAATACTTCAAGCTTACCTAATGTATAAATCGTATAGGTTGCAGATAGGATAACTAGTTGAAAATAGCCTTAACCCCCTCCTTTTGAGTAGTAATAGTAGTAGTGGTAGTAGTAGTAGTAGTAATAGTAGTAGTAATAATATTGGTATTTGTTTTTGGTTGTATTGGTACTTACTTAACTATTAAAATAAATAAATAAATAATAAAAATAATCGTACGTTAAAAACATCAACAATACCTAAAAGAGAGAGGAAAAAAATAAATTTAAGAACCTCTATCAAATGTCCCCAAAAATTCCTTTGACCAAGAATACATAAATTATTCAAAGGCTTATGGTTATTCTCCATAGCTGCAATTCTGTACTTGAATCATCTTGAATTATTAATAGTTAAATTATAAATTGAATTTATTTTGAAGTCAAAGAAGCCTGTAGAGTTGTGATATTTGAGTTATAATTCCAAGATATGACATTTCAAGTAAGTAGGACCACTTGCTTATTATAGTTTCATTTGTTTATATATATA
>JAHKKF010525106.1:2206-15841 GCA_019740295.1 Labeo calbasu | reverse complement strand
GGATCATCCCCAAAAGCTGAATTCATTGCTGATTTATCTAAACAAACATGGCGTGCAGTGGCAGTGCTTTGGGAAAGAGTCAAAAATGAACTCCCTTGCAAAACAATGGTTTTGTTTGTGTCGGTCAACAAATCAAACAGTAATGTACAGAAAAAGTTTGCTTAATTTTCTAAATATTTGCTTAGACGCTTAATGTACACTAAATGATGATAAATGCTGTTTATACAAAGCGCAAAGCATGGTATAGCTAGTGATTTACATTAAGGATAGTTATTAGATAAACATTTCACAATGAGGGAGTGGTGCAATATTAAAAACATTTGGGTGAGCTATTCTAATAATGTGGTCAATATATAAAAAAGCTTCAGTTCTCTGAGAGTTTGTCATAGGTAACTACTCATGTTCTGAATTTCTACATTCGTGTTGTTCTGCTGGCAAATTAAAAGTGAGAAAAGCCATAATTTCATGCCAGAACTAAACTAAAAAGGGAAAAAATGTGTACAAAACCAGCATTCATTTGCAGGTGAGAAATAACACAGTATAAAGCAGGTCTTTTACAAATAGCCAACCTCTTTGCCATTTTTTTAAAAGAAATTTATAGTAACCAAACTAAACATGGTGTCAGTTTAATACATTTTTATTAACCCAACCAGTCCAGTCACGACGAAAGTGTCTAATCTGAATTTAAAATCAGAATAAAAAACACAGGCCTACACTGTAAAAAATAAAAAACACAATTTGTTGAGTCAGTTTAAAATAATTTGTTACCCTGCTGCCTTAAAATTTTAAGTTCAGTCAACTAAAATAAGTTTATTCAACTTGAAATGTTAAGTTGTACTAAGTAACAACTTAGATATTTGTGTTTGCTAAACTTAACAGATGGGTAAGTAACCCAGCTGCCTTAAAATTTTAAGTTGATCCAACTCAAATATCTAAGTTGTCACTTAGTATTTTTAACATTTCAAGTTGAATAAACTTTTTTTGGAGTTGACTGAACTTAAAATTTTAAGGCAGCCAGGTTACAAATTATTTTAAGTTGACTCAACTAATTGTTTTTTACAGTGTAATTATTCACACACTATGCAACAAGGTCAAATAATCAATTAACAAACTCTTGCCAAACATGGAATTTTCTGGGTTATTTCTACATTAAAAGAATTTTAATGTTTTTAAGCAACATGGCAGTATGTGTCACATTATTCAGCATCCGTTTTATCAAATTGTGGCAAAACAAACATGGCATGCAGAACCAGTGCTTTGGGAGCGAGCCAGACCACACAGTGTCATAAATGAACTCCTTTGGAAAACAATAGTTTTGTGTCAGTCAGCAAACCAAACAGTTATGTACAGAAAAATTAATTCCATAAATATTTGCACTAACACTAAGTGCAAATGATGATAAATGATGTTCAAATAAAGCACAAAGGCATGGCATAACAAGTGAGGTACAGAAAGGATAATAATTAGGCAGTGTCTTTGCTTACAAATAGCCAACCTATAATACTTAATAACACATCAGCTGATGCATGATAATCCTGCACATGCTACACTACACTAAATCAATTACAATTTAAAAGTAAATGCGTTCTTCTGAAGGAGGGCATCTTCTCCTGTCTTTCACTTATCTTACATAAATGCTCTGTTAACACTAATTTAGATTGATAATTTAGATGATTTACACAGACTCCATCCACCATAAATTAGATATTACAAAAAATCTCTTTTTCCCTTTATATAGTATTGTCATTTAACAATGCCATTTCAGCCATTTTGCAGCTCAACAAACATTTCACAATGAGAGTGGGTGCAATTTTAAAACTATGTTTGGGTGAGCTATTTATAATAATGTGGTAAGTATAAAAAAGCTGATTTAGCTAAACAAACATGGCATGCAGAAGCAGTGTTTTGGGAGCGATCCAAACCACACAGTGTCATAAATGAACTCCTTTTGAAAACAATGTTTTGTTTCGGTTAACAAGCCAAACTGTTATGTACAGAAAAATGAAACATAATTTCATTAATATATGTACTAACACTAAGTGCCTAAAGTGTCTGTTTACAAATAGACAACCTGGGTGCACGTGCCTGGCCAGAAGTTAACTTCCAGTCTGTGTTTGTTTATTGGTCTGGCTAGTTACCGGTGAAGCTGCTCCAAAAGCACCCCCTGCTGGCAGAGAATGAATCTGCATTTTCAGTCATCCCGTCTGATTTATGCAACAAATACGCAGAGCAGAGTTGTAATTGCAAAACGGATATATTTTCCGGGTGAAGTCTGGGAGAAAGAAGAGGGGAGACGGCGAGCATGGGTCACCGCTGTGCGAAGACATAGCTTTAACTTGCTAGCTAATGTAACTTACTTGTTATATATTTTGCTTGTTATCAGAAATAATCTACTCTAGAGGGACTCCGTTGTTATTGATTCTAAGTGATTCTAAGGCCTAAAACCCCCTTAGCTGTTATAAATTCATTGTAAACCACAGCTTCACGGGGCTTATTGCTTTTATAAATTATTATTCCATTCACAAAATAAAAAAGAGAAAATAAAGTATAATGATATTAATAAAAACATTATTTCTCAGCCAAACAATGTTGTTCCTCAGAAATGGTTGTGGTTGCAATAAAGTGGTTGCCGAGCAACACACAGATGTAAACAAAGGTGTATGTTTGTAATTTACAACAGCTTCAAACGTGGGTCAACCAATCAGAATCAACTATCAGTTTTATAATACAGTCTTTTACAAATAGCCCAACCTCTTTGGCTCTTTTTTTTTTTTTTTTTTTTTTTAGAAATGTATAATAACCAAACTAGAGATGGTGTCAATTCAATACACTTTTATTATCCCAATCAGTCCAGTCACAATGAAAGTGTCTAAACTAAATTTAAAATCAGAAAAAAAAAAACACGGTGTTGATAAGCCCTTTGTAGACAAACAACACAGTGATTGACATAATCAATGAAATCTGTATAGAACTCGTGGATGAACTGAAAGACACATTAACCTCTGTCATCATCTGCAACTTTTTTATATTAGTACAATATTACACATTTTTTCAAAAGCTACATTTGAATAGTTTTATTACTGAGTCATCCATTTCTAAATTCCAAAATATCACTTATACTTGATACAATTAAGAATGCATTATCAAATTGATGTTATGCTTCTTCACATGTAACATATTAACATAATAGTTCTGAACTTAACCATCCATCATCCGGCCAGCTGCATCATGGCAGTTATCAAACAAAAGTTTGTAGTCTGTTCCTCCAGCCTTCACAAAGTCAGACACTGTCTTGCTCCCACCAAAATTTTTTGTCTCAACAATCTGTCCAAAAAAAAGCTAAAGTTAGGTGAAACTGAGAGTATATAATCAAAACAATAAAATACTGTCTTCAAGCTATACCAGAGCTGCAAAAATACTTGCCTTCCAGTTACCGCTCATATGACGGGCATCAACAACAACGGTCTGGGATGAGATGCCATAGCCATCTCCTTTGTGGACCAGCCATTTAGTCCCGTCTTCTAATGTGACTCTAAAAGCAAGAGCAGCAGACGAAATGCATGAGAGAAAACACTGACTCCCCTCAATTTACAAGTGTGATGTTTTCACCATGATGCATACAATACAAAATAAAATCACAAAATCTTGATTTTACCTAACTCCAGAGTGACTAAGTTTGCCTAATTGGAATGACATCCCCTCCAGAGGCCTGGTCATCCTCTCTGCCTTGTAGACTTTGGAGTTGTATAGTTTCCTCAGATCAGACATTTTGGAAAGGTCATAATTGTAAGAGTTTCCTTTCCCTGAAGGAGAAAAATAGATAAAATAGGTCATTCCCTTAAACGTGCACCAGTGCTAACATTAAAACAGTTTAAAGCTAAGAAAACAATTTTAATCCATCTTCTTGTTAGTTATTTAAAGTAAATAAAGGTGCAGACAATGTAGTGAAAATAATGCTAAAAAAAGATTTTAGAAGATTTGTAAATGTACCATTGCCCCATGAGGATTCAGCCACCATGGCCACCATGGCCAGGAGAAGCAGACCCAGTGCAGTCTTGAAGGACATCGTGGTTCACAGTAAACTAAAACTTCTGAGTGCCTAAAAGTTTGTTACTAGAGCAGTTTTTATACTTTTCTGACTCTGTGATCCTCCTCTTTTCGAAATGCTTGCTTCACTGGTGATATCACTTGAACAAACAAGGCATGCCCAGGCAGTGTTTTGGGAAAGAGCAGGATTACACAATTTTGGTTTTATAGTTTTAGAGTTCTATCACTGTGCCGACGTTCTGAATCTCCTCCAGAGGTCGTGTTGTTCTGCTGGCAAATGGAAAGCGGGAAAAGCCAGAATTGCACAACTAAGATAAAAACAAAAAGAAACATACACAGTTGAACAAACAGTACCCAGTTGAAAAAGAGCATGAAAATAGTAAGTGTTGGGGGAAAAAATCTTACTGTTTAGTACTGTTTTATTCAGCTATTCAGCTTTTAATGTATGTTTTATTGAATTGTAGTTTTATTAAACATATTTATTGTGCAAAAGAGAGTCAGAAGCATCTATAATAGCAGTTGCTGATACAGTGCCCTCCACTAATATTGGCACCCTTGGTAAATATGAGCAAAGGTGACTGTGAAAATAAATCTACATTTTTTAATTCAAAAAATGTACTAAATTCTATCTTTTAGTTAAGTAAAACAATGGAAAGAGGGGGGGAAATCTCATTATGAAATAAATGTTTTTCTCTAGTGAATGTTGGCCACAATTACTGGCACCCAATTATTGCAACGCCCTTCTCCCAGGGTAACAGCTCTGAGTTTTGTTCCATAATACCTGATGAGTTCGGAGAACACCTGACAAGACAATTCCTTCATACACAATCTCTCTTAATCCTTCAGATTCCCAGCACAATTTGTTCATCCCACTTATTTTCTATAGGGTTCACGTCAGCTTCATTTTGTGCTCAGTGACACATTTTTGTGTTGATTTTGATGTTTGTTTTGGATCATTGTCATGTTGGAAGATCCAGCCTTAGTCCATTATAAGATTTCTAGCAGAGACAGTCAGGTTTCAGTTTTTTATCTGTTGATATTTAATAGAATCCATGATGCCATGTATCTGAACCAGGGTTGCCAGGTTTTTACAACAAAACCCGCCCAATTGCTACTCAAAACTAGCTTAAAACTAGCCCAATTGCTTTTCGAGGGGGGTCCTCAATTAAAAATTGCGTTCAGGGGGATAAAATACACATTTTTTGTTGGGGTTACCCTGGTAAATTTGCATTTTAGGGACTAAATATGACGTTATTGAGGTCACCTCAACCCGGGGACATCAAAAACAACCCGCAGCAACAGTGTAAAAGTAGCCCAATTCTGCAGGAAAACCGCAGACTTGGCAACACTGATCTGAACTGAACAAGATCTCTGGCAGAAAAATAGGCACACAACATTACAGATTGAGCAGTATATTTAACAGTGGACATTTGGTATTTTTTATCCCTGTGAACATCGAACTCATCTGGTGGGTTTGTTGCCAAAAGCCCTTATTTTAGTTTCATCTGACCATAATAGCCAGTCTTGTTTGAAGGTTCAGTTGTGTCTGAGTTTGTTTTTGAATTTTTCTTAAAAACATATGGTGTGGTGACTAATCTCTGCAATTCACCAGCTGTGATCCTTGGATAATCTTTGGCCACTCAAACTCTCCTCCTCACCGTCCATTAGGACCATATAGACACACATCCTCTTCCAGGCAGATTTGTAACATCTTCAGTTGATTGGAACTTCTTAATTGTTGCCCTGACGTTGGAAATGAGCATTTTCAATGCTTTAGCTATTGCCACTTCCTATTTTGTGAAGCTCAACAATCTTGTTCTGCACATCAGAACTATATTCTTTGGTTTTCCTCCTTGTGATGGATGATTAAGGGAATGTGGCCTTTGTGTTCCTCATATTTATAATCCTATGGAACAGGAAGTCGTGGTTTCAACAATTTCAATCTCCTGGTCACCCTGGTGTGCTAAAAAAAATGCAAATAGAGATATTTTACTCATAAGAATTTCTAGGGGTGCCAATAATTGTGGACAACATGCATAATGTGAGCTTCCCACTACTTTCAACTGTTTTACTTCAATGAAAGCTTAGAATTTTGGGAATTTTTTTGAATGAAAGATCAAAAAGATAAATTATGCAGATTTATTTTTACAGCCGCCTTTGCTCATATTTACCAAGGGTACCAATATTAGTGGAGGGCACTGCGATTCAAAACAAAATTAAGATGGAACATGAAATGTAAACGCACATTATCATCTGTTTACCACCAATGCTACTCACCCTTACAAACTGTGTTCAGAGGTCTGGTTTGCAGAAATATATTTCGCAATAATTTCAACAGACGTTCCAAAAAAAGAACCGTACTCTTCAACCAACCCAACCTCTCATGAATCACAACTTTGGAACAATAACCAACAAATGATTGCCGGTGCCAGACTGTGTGGTATTCCTGAGTTTTTCACGGAACTGAATTTCACAATTCACAGCGTCTAGAGTTTGGTATGAAAATGAAAACCATCAAATGAGCAGTTCTGTGGAGGAAAACAGCTTGGTTTGAGAAGGTTTAAAGGAGAATGGCCAGACCAATGTGCAATGCACTAGATCATCTTTGAACTGACCATGTGCATTGATTAGCAACAGTCAAACCCATTCTTCTTGCAGAATTAATGTTTTTTTTTATAATATAACACTGTATGTTGCAACATGACTCAGATATCACTTATGAGACTCATTCAAAAGCTGCACATTAACTGTCATTAAAGCAACTAGTGTGCCACCTAACCTCAAAATAAAGGTCAGTATCACACAGCAAGTTTAGATGGTGGCTTGTCTCACTTAATGAGACCCTAAAAGAGGCGTATATCAAATGCATCGCTACACATTCAGCATAAAAAACAGTCACATATTAGCCTGTACACATTATTAACGCTTATTAACGCTTAAAATGAGCAAGTTGGAATGGATAGGACGCTTGAAAAACATGGTGAAGAAGAGTCCTTTATATTCAAATTTCATTATCGGCTTTGTGATGCTTGGACTTGAGCAACTTGTGGAGATAGACTTCGCATGCCCTTGTAATCCAAAGCTGAATCTGCTGTTTTCTGCAGCATATTTTGTAGTTCCAGCTCTGTTCTCCTTCGCACTTCTATTTTATATCCAAAGCTCGCAAATCAGCAATTATTCAAGCTGTTTTCACTGTAGTTTAGTTTGTCTCACTCCGGCCATTCTCTGGATAATGCTGCTGTTCTTTGATGGACAATACTTTGCCTGCGCAAAGACTTCATGGGAAGGACTGACCGTTCACACGGATATAACTGCTTCAACGACATGGTGTCAGCCTTTGGTTACGGCTGACAACACCACGGAAAAGCAAATGGCATTTTTTAGCTATCGGAATAATTCTCAGGTGAGCATGATTAGGAAATCAAGTTGCTGTTACAATTATGTTGTGTGTGTGTTTTTCAGTTTTCCCTGTCCACGTTTTCATGTACTCTTTTAAACATGAATGTACTTCTTCAGATAGTGGGACTGTGCATACTGCTCCTGATGTCACTGCCTCTGATTTGGATGGGAATTAGGAAATGGCAATATACACCAGCAGGAACCAAAGAACTTGACAATGAACAAATAGAAATGGTGGATTTGAGCGCTTCACCCCCTCCTGACAGTGCTTTTACAATTGTGGATCACAGTAGAGATGATTTTTAACAGCTTTAAATTAAACATGTTTTCATGTTCACAAACCTCATGTTGAAAATTCATAGTCTTCGTAGTATGCATTAAACATAATGTTACGAATTAATGTAAAAAAGTATTTTTTTTTATTTAATTTTATATACTGTGACATCACTGAAAATTGTTCTTTTTGTAATAATAATAATTAACTTTGTGTTAATCACTTTTGAACAAGTAAACCATATTTCTAATTTTCTGAAGAAACTGTGTTGCATTTTTTTCCTTTAGCAACTGTCATGTAGACGAACAAACCACTTCCTGTCATTAGCAACAAGGTCAAATTTACTTTCTGTTTTTGAATGACTTAGTCTTTCAGTGAAATGGCATTGTACAACTTAACTTTGACTTCTCAATCTTAAAGCAAAACATCTCCAGACCAACACATCCTACAGTTTCCTGGATTATTAATGAGTAAATAACTTCTTTAAATGGCTCTTGAACTGGCTTTTTAATTATTTTGTACAGTTCTCTGAGGTCCACTTATAAGTAATAAGATATTTTCTGTCCTGTTTTGACCTCTTTCATCAAAACTCTCCATTTGAATAGGCATGGCGAATTGTAGATTCAGATGTAAATGCCCACTGCTATGATTGGCTAACACTTGTGTATGTTTGACAGTCTACATCCTTAATAGATGGACACTGCTGTGGTTTAAGTTAAAAGATTAGTTCACCATTAATGAAAATTAGTCCTTTATTTACTCACCCTCAAGTCATCCTAGGATATGACTTCCTTCTTTCAGACAAATTGGAGTTATATTAAAAATTGTTCTGGCTCCTTCAAGCTTGGGTGAACTAACCCTTTAAAAACACTTAAAAACGATCTGTAACAACAGACAAAGCAGTAGTGGCAACGTAATAAAAACAGTTACTCACTTGTGTGGCGCAACATTACTGTCAAATGGATCCAATACATTTGGCACAGCAACGTCTTTTAGTTTCAATCTTTTTCTTCTTTCTTGTTTGTAAACAAATAAAGTGAACATAGGACCAAGTTCTTACAGATTTGGTCTTTAACTTCATTAAAAAAAAAAGTTCATCCAATCTTTTCTAATGTGGGGGTTAAGAAGGAAGGCAGTGCAAAGACAGTGGAAAGATGTACAGGTTTAGAATGGCTTGAAAGGTTCATTAAACCTGGACTACTTTTTCTGAGATTTTAGCAGAGGTGTTTGAGCTGAACATCATAGATGACAATGTTAACATCCCTTAATTTTAAATTGTTGGATAATTTTCACAGTTTGACGCGTTGGTGTCTCATAATTATTCATGAGGCTGCGTGTTCTTATTTAATTATCTTAATTATTCACGACAGCGTGTGTTGATTTGCTATGACAGACGCTTCAGACTTTGAGATTGCGTATATTAACTAAGAGAAATGTTAATGGATTGAAGGGGAGTGTTTGTTTTTGTTTGCTTTGTAAGAGTTCGTCACAAACGCGACTCATTTATAGATCAAAAGGATTATAATCGCCGCAAAATAAGCCTTAAAAGTTAATAGAGGGGCAACAGCGCGTTCATATATATGTTTTCGATGCAGAGTGCAAATGGCTGTGCATTCATCTGTGTTGTTAACTCAGTGCAAGCGAAATGAAACTTTCTGAACCGTCTAAACCCGAAGATGACTCTCTCCCCTCTTCCCCCTCCGCTTCGCAGCGCACCTCGCCCACTTTTGCAGCATTTTTCAAAACTGTGGTGAAAACTAACCAATGCTGAAACAGGGGGGTTTCATGACTCTTTAAGGTGAGTAAATGATGACATTTTTTTTATTTTGGTGAGAAA
Source organism: Labeo calbasu (assembly GCA_019740295.1). Taxonomy (NCBI): domain Eukaryota; kingdom Metazoa; phylum Chordata; class Actinopteri; order Cypriniformes; family Cyprinidae; genus Labeo; species Labeo calbasu. Next base: position 6,284 of record JAHKKF010525106.1, on the reverse strand, counting down.
AAATCCTTTTATTCATAATTCAAAGTTAGTTTAAAAACTTGAAACTTTTAATTTTAAGGCCTTTTAAAAAGCCATAACTCCTATAAAACCCATTGCTTTATGAAATTCCTGAAAAATCACTCCATGACATCAAAGGATCTTCCAGACAAATTAACAAACTTAGGTCAAACAATAAATATTTGATTTTTTAAACAGGGCATTATTTGTAACACTTAAGATGTTACATCTATCTATCTTAGCATGTAACATGTTCTGACAAGTTGCTAGTCACTCAAAGTTTCATGCCACTTATTTATAATGCCATCCAAGTACAGTCTTTTGAAACGGTTTCAGAAAGTCAAATTTCTCAATAACAAATGCAGAGCTTACCGGAGAGAGTCTTACTCTAACATATGACAATGTGAAAGGTGTCAGCAACGGTCACTTTCAATTTTAGTCTGTACACCTCTCGACCTTAACAACACAGACAATGAGCAAAGAATGGGTAGCACAGTTGAAAGAACAGCTGGGGAAGAGTCCTTTTTATTCTCAAGCAATTACTGGCTTTTTAATGGTGGGACTTGAGAAACTCATGGAGGTTTTCAAAGTTTTCAGTCATATGCTTCAAATGGTATAACACATTTTTACTTCAGATAGTGGCTCTGTCCACGCTGGCTTTGAGCTCTGTCCCTCTACTTTTTATTGGATGTATAAGGTGTCGCCACCCAACAAGTGGAAATGGAGGATTCTGGTCAAAGGTTAACAATCCTTCTTTGAAGACCTTCATTAATGGAGAACGAATACAGAGGTGCATTTGAACAGCACCAAATAGAGAAGCTTTGAAGAAGGATGTTGCAAAACACCACTTAATGTTCACAAACTTGTTACAAACGTCACAAAAAAAAGGGAAACAACAACGTCTGGAGCATTTGTTTCTCAGACGCCTTGACGTAATGAACAGTCAGAAACCACATCCTGTCATTCAGTGCACTGTGATGTTCGCTGATTTTTTTTTTTTTTTTTTGCTTCTGTATTGTATATTAACTTCAAAGTTGTTAAAAAAACTGCAACTGATTACTGTCACTTGTAACAAAAGCTGCAAGGAAACAAATATTATGTTTGTGTAACAAACAGGACCACATGGAGATGCCAATTTCTAAACCACTTTTTAAATTTAAATTATAATTGTGAATTTCATTACAATTTACCAAATATACTAAATATGTATAGGTCATTTTGAAATATATATGCTTATTTTGTCTCCAGGTACTTATTTTGTCTCCTACTGTCACAATCCTGTCACCAGCACTCCATATGTCCTGGGCATCGGCATTTGTTGAGGGCTTTCAAAAGGGCTACTCAGAGGACTGGAGTCCACTCCTCCAATAGAGGGCAGATAGGCATGATGCAGAATTGGTAACTGCAGAGAAAGTCTGCGCTGAATGCTGTGGAAGCAAGAGATCCAGTAAATGCAGCAATCCTGAACTCTTTTCAAAACAAACTTTAGGGAAACTGCTGATTATTGCATACGTGTGTTCAAATTCTTCTTTACTGTTAAAAGGATTGATAACAATATGTGAAACGCACTGTTCAGGGGAGTTAATGTCCTCCAGCAGATTCCTGTTACAGTGGGAACTTTCAGGGAGAGTCAGGCATTTCTTCTTGACTGAAAATACAAAAAAAAACAGTCAAAACAATGTCTTGGATGATGCTAAATTCCTCTGAATTCACATTTGATAAATAACTGAATGAACGCAGTACTATAGGGTCTTCAAAAAGAAAAAAAAATGCGTCAGTAAGTAAAACAATACAATCAATCTCTGGACATTTAACAAAATATTACATTACGCTGCCTTATTTTCAAGTATGTGACCAAGTGTTTGTACTGTAGTTATTGACAAACTTATATTTCCTGAAAAAAGTATGGAAAAGGTATTTTAAAAACACTTTAAACAAACAACCTTGGGTAATAGACCTCAGTCAGGTTACTGAATGTGAATGAAAATGAGGCTGTCAGGGACAGACTTAGTCTTTACAATGGCACACAGACAGTAAAGCTCCAATATCATGTAATTTTCACAACTCACAACTTTCAAAACTGTTTTATGGAGTTTCTGTCTACTGAATGTTTTTTTTTTCAGAACAATCGATTGAATGCACCAAAATTTTTATCAGAGTGTCCATTTACACTAAGTGCAAATAGCCCGCCTTGTTGGCAGAGGCTATTTACACTAACTCCACCCTCCAATGTATGATTGGGCTAGTCAAAACTACAAAAGATGGTGCGTATCCTACTCTTTTTTGGCGTGATCGACTAATCTGTCTACTGGCGAGCTTTTTTTCTCTCTATTCAAATCTCATATCATATCAGAAAGGCATTTATTTTCAATAAAAATGAAGGAAATAATCGAAAAGTTGAAAATAAAGTATAGGTTAGGGTAGGTGTAGGGAGGGCTTATTGTCCCAATAAGGCCGCATCCATTTACTGCATACCGTTTTAACATACTACAATACTGAGGTGCAGATAATTGCGTCTATTTGCAATAAGTATTATAAATAGCAGAAAATCCTGCTATTTTAACATAGTGTAAATAGTATCTACACTGTAAAACACAATTTGTTGAGTCAACTTAAAATAATTTGTTACTTGGCTGCCTTAAATTTTTAAGTTCAGTTAACTTAAATAAGTTTAGTCAACTTGAAATGTTAAGTTGTGCTAAGTGACAACTTAGATATTTGAGTTGATTCAACTTAAAATTTTAAGGCAGCTGGGTTACCTACCCAGCTTTTAAGTTTAACAAACACAAATATCTAAGTTGTCACTTAGTACAACTTAACATTTCAAGTTGACTAAACTTATTTGAGTTGAGTGAACTTAAAAATTTAAAGTAGCAGGGTAACAAATTCTTGTAAGCTGACTCAAATTGTTTTTTGTTTTGTTACAGTGTATCACTATTTACCGAAAGTAAATAGCATCTATCGTTGAGAAAATATGCTATTTTCACTTATAAATAGCATCTAATTGCTATTTAAACGTGTAAATAGCAGCTAAATAGCAAATAGTAAATAGCATGTAAATTTAAACTTAGTGGAAATGGCATCTATCACTATTTGCACTTAGTGTGAATAGCTTCTATTGCAAATAGCCGCTGCCAAATTCTATCCTCTCAGCCTCATTTTCATTCCTGTCAAAAAAACATGCCGCATGGTTTGATGATACAGTTTTTATGTTATGTTTTTATGTTAATTTTATGTAAGACAGTATGTAATGTAACTTTTTAATAGTTCCCACAAATTAAGCATTCTTCTACCTGCTTTGTGTACAAAACTTCTGACGATGACATTCTCTATAACATGTGGGCTCAGTTGATTCAGTTGCCTGGTCAAATCCTCCAGCTCAGAATCCAGCTGCAGGAAATCACAATAAATGAAAACAACAATATACAAATGATTCTGTAGGCACTTTATCCAACCCTCACCTACTGATTCATCTTGCTAACATCTACATTTTTCTGCTTGTGAACTTTCTGGAGGCGTCATCCTTATTGAAAATTTGTCACAATGAACAATATGGAAGTTCTTATAAGTCACTGTAACCACCAGATGCCTCCCTTCCATATTTTGTCCATTTAAATAAAGTAGCAAACCAATACTCATTCACTTTAAAGTGCATGTGAATAATCCAGTGTTGGGCAAGGTTACTTTTAAAAGTAATGTATTACAATATTGCGTTACTCTCTAAAAAAATTAACTAATTGTGGTACTTTTTATGGAAAGGCTGAAAGAAATGTAAATTCACGTCTGTACAGTAGAGGGTGCAGCTCAAACAAAAATTTCAGCTGTGCTTCCATTCTGTATCCCAAGAAGATTAGTACAGATGAAAATAAAGTTACACATGTTATGTTTATCTAAAGTCATTTTTGCTTATTCGTATGGTTGAATTGAATAATCGAATGTCAGCAACAAAGACATTATTTAATAAAATGAGAATAAATACATAAAGGATGTTTGTGTTTATAAGTATTTAATTATCGCAGGTTTGCATCATATTCTAAGTTTGCATTTCACTTTTTTATTCATATATTTATATATTATGGGA
>JAHKKF010525105.1:1977-13907 GCA_019740295.1 Labeo calbasu | reverse complement strand
TGTGTGAGTTGTTGCAGTGCAAACAAAAACAATAAGCACATGAATACCAAAACATTTGCAACTGGAACAATTTTCTGACAGAATTGCAAGGGTGCCAAAATTTTTGGCCATGTCTGTATTTGTTTGGGCTTGTGTTTGTGCAGATTGTTTTGTCCTGCTGAAAATGTTCCCCCAAACATGAGTTGTTTAGCAGATTGAAAAAATGCTCATTTACTAATAACTGTGTGTTTTAAGAGCCCTTCACACCAAAGACAAGATAAAAAGACAAAGCTTGATGTTGGCTTGAAAAAGTTGTAAAGATTGATAGATAGATAGAGAGTCCATTCAATTTAAAAGCAAAAACCAGTTCTAACACAATAAATAGCCTTAATACAGATCTAGATTACAGAGCAGCCGGCCGTATGTAGCTACAGGTGCAGTATTTGTGTTTATATGCAGAGGATACTCACACTTGAACTGTAGTGAACCCTTTTCGAGTCTTTAACTGTATATGATGAAATACAGGGGTTGGACAAAATAATGGCAATATTTCATTATTAAAGCATTTTCCCACCATTCTGTCTATTTCAGTTTCTAATTATCTTAGAATAGATGCACACATCTGTTGAATCGTCTCTAGTTGTTTGTTGTCTAGCAGAACATCTGCCAGTCGCTTCAGTCTGCTTCTCACTCTTTCCTCCAAAACCATCCATAGTGGTCTGATAATATTCAAGTTGTTGAAGTTCATCTTCTCGCTCCAGCTGTCCAGGTTTATGATCATAAAACCATCTTTTTTTTATTTTTCAGCTCTTTCATGGATGTTGGCTTTGTGAATTTCTCTGTGGACGGTTTTTGTGAAAACAGGCTTTTCAAGGTGAATGTTGAAGTTTGCGTGGTTCTGCGTTGTTTGGACACAGTCACAGTCTCTATAATTCACTTTCAGTTTTTGTTCTCTTTTCTTTTTTTCGCTGATGAAGTCTTGTCATGTTTTGTGTTCAGTCATAATCGTAAATACTGTTGTTCTTAAAACACCTGTGCTGTTGATGTTACAGACGCTCTTGCTAAACTGGTTTTCGTAATGTTTTGAAAATCTGAAAAGTCACTCATTTTACAGACCATTTGTATGAAAAAGTGTTGAACACAGTTTATTACTAATATACAGCCTATAGAATATAGACAGCATAAAGATAAATAAAAGATAAATCACAACATTTGTTTGTTTTTTTCACTGTAGCCTAAACAAAAGACATGAACATGTACTAAAAAGATTTAATCTTTATAGTGTATAATAATGTATATTGTATAAAGATTAAATGTCTACTGAGAAATGTAATCTTAACATATTTATGATTAGAATTTTTAGAATTAATTTCGTTGTACACTGTTGGGATCAGTAAGATTTTTAATGTTATTTTTTTTTACATGCTCATCAAGGGTGCATTTACAGAAAAAAACAGTAATGCTGTGAAATATTATTACAGTTTAAAATAATGGTTTTCTATTTTAATATATTAAAAAATATAATTTATTCAAGTGATGCAAAGCTGAATTTTCAGCATCATTACTCCAGTCTAACGTGTCACATGATCCTTCAGAAATCATTCTAATATACTGATTTATTACTTTTATTATCAATGTTGAAAACAGTTATGCTGCTTAATATTGTTTTGGAACCAATGATTCTTTTTTCAGGGTTTTTTGATGAATAAAAAAAGAACAGCAAAAAGAACAGCATTTAAAGAGAATCACTGCTATCACTTTTTATTAATTTAACACATGCTTGGTGAATAAAATTACTTATTTCTTTCCAAAAAAAAAAGAATAAAAGTGTACTGACTACTCGTTTTGGTGGTTTATATTGTTACAAAAGATTTCTAATTTAAATAAATGTTGTTTTTAACATTTTTGTAATTAAATAATCCTGAAAAAAAGTATCTCAGGTTCCAACAAAATATTAAGCAGCACAGCTGTTGCTAATAATCAGCAATGTTTGTTGAGCAGCAGATCAGCGTATTAGAATGATTTGTAAAGGATCATGTGACACTGAAGACTGGAGTAATGCTGAAAATTCAGCTGCGCATCACAGAAATAAATTACATTTGATTCTATTCACATAGAAAGCAGTTATTTTCAATTTAAATAATATTTCATAATATTACTGTTTTATTCTGTATTTTTTAGCAAAAAACTCATCAATCCAACCCCCCTCTGAAGGTTAGTGCGCTCAATTACTCATCTCAGAGTTTGTCTTCATCTCATTTGACAACAGAATCGTCCCCTCAGCAGTGAGTCACTTTTTGATGCTTTCTCATGTAGACTTTAAAGGGACAGTTCACTCAGATCATTTATTCACCCTCATGTCACTCCTGCCATGAACAGAAGATGTTTTGAAACTTTCATGTTTCATTTTCCAAACAATCAAGCTCCAAAAAGTTCTATTTTGCTTTTAAGATGCATAATTGTACACAAAGCTTGATGTGCATTCTTCGTGAAGCTCGTCAGGCCTTGTAGTTAAATGAGGATCCGGTACAGATGTTTTTTTAGAATAATCCTTTTGTTCACTCAATGCCGAGTCCTTTTTGCTCTCATAATTGACTGTAAGCAGCTGTTGTGAGGGTTTGGGTGGAAAAATCCTCTGTGTTTCCATCTGACTGAGGTGGATGTGTGTTTATAGATGTAGTCTGAAGGGGGCAGTGCAGTCAAATCCAGCAGAAAGCATCTTTCCTCATCCTCTTCTCCTCCTCCAGCCAGTATCGGTTCTCTCCCATCAAACTTTGTCACCCGGGCTTACACGAGGCTTTCTGCAATTTAAAAGATGTAAAACCTCACAATCAATCTGCGGAAGCAGAAACTAAACATTCAGAACAAGCGAGCGTGAAATTGTCTCCCACCCCAGAATTCCTCAGGGTGTTTAAAGACATTACTTAGACTGTCAGTGATACGAGCGCTTCACACTCAGCTCTGAGTCAAGGTTAAAGGTAGCGTGATGTTTCTGCACCGCCAGCCACACATAACTCAAACAGCAGTCTGTTTGTTTGAGTGACGCCGTTTGGTTCAGCCAATGGCCTAAGTTGGGGGCGGGGCTTCATATTTGACTGACAGGGGAACAGAAATTAGTTTGCAGTTCAGTTTGGTTCACAAATTACCCTCCTCGCATTTGATTTGACGCGCTAGACCTGACAGGTTATCGTTCAGATGAGTTACGATGATTATGATGAAGTGTACAAATGTGTTATTGAGTTGATTCATTATATATTTACTTGAGATATAGTTTCCATATGTATAATACGTAGTCTTGCACATCAGTGCTGGTTAGTAACTGATTGCTTGTAATCTAAATTATGTAATCAGATTTAAGAAGTATTTGTAATTACATTTTAAAATACTAAACGACTACATTTATTTTAAAAGTTTTAGATATTATTCACACTGGCAGTAAATTCTGAATAATTGATTGTCTTATGTCGGTTAATGGTTACATGACATGCTGCATGGTGAATAAATAAAAAAATTGTTTTTTTAGTAATAAAGAGTTTTGTTTTAATTTTTTGTCACATATAGTATACACAAATAAAAGTATAGATAGATAGATATTACATTAGTTATTAGCTTTTCATCAACTTATGATAAAAATGGAATATATGTTCAATTTGATTCATGTTTGTTTGTATAGTGCTTTTCTATTTTCTATATAGAATTTTCATATATAGTGTCTAGTAAACATAGTATATAGTGTGTATATATATATATATATATATATGAATATGACCCTGTACCACTAAACCAGTCTTAAGTATCACGGGTATATTTGTAGCAGTAGCCAAAAATACATTGTATGGGTCAAAATGATCAATTTTTCTTTTATGCCAAAAATCATTAGGATATTAAGTAAAGATCATGTTCCATAAAGATATTTTGTAAATTTTCTACCCTAAATATACTTAATTTTTGATTAGTAATATGCATTGCTAAGAATTTCATTTGAACAACTTTAAAGGCGATTTTCTCAGTATTTTTTTAATTTATTTTTTTGCAACTCAGATTCCAGATTTTCAGATATCTGTATCTTGGCCAAATATTGTCCTGTCCTAACAAACCATACATCAATGGAAAGCTTATTTATTTTCAGTTTTCAGATGATGTATAAATCTCAGAAAACTGAGTCTTATGACTGGTTTTGTGTCACATATTTTCTGATGTGAATATGGTACTAAATAATCCCATTCAACAGTGATCTAAAAGTAATCTAAAAGTAGAATACACTGCCTCAAACTAATAACAGTTTTTGTAATATTTTGTAATGAGTAACAAAGGCTATTTTTTATTCTAAGTAATCTCGCAAGCGCTGGTTGTGATCGGTTTAATCTGTAGTTGTGGATCAGCAAACGCTCAGACTCCAGTGACTGACAGTGTGCGAAATGAGCTGTTGAGTTTTCAGCACCTGAACCAGCTCTTTCCTTTTTTCCCTCTCTTGTTTTGTCCTGATCGTTCTCTCCTTCTGTCTATTTTCGTCCTCGCTGATGTTCCTGAGATATTGCCGTGCTGGTCCAGGTACCGGCATCTTCAGTTCTGCCCTTTCGCCCGCATCTCCATATTACGTAAGAGGCTGTGCTCTGAAGGAGAGATGAAAGAAGCTGCTCGGAGCCACAGAATGACAAGCAGCTACGCAGCAGCACTAAACTCACTGATTCATCAAGCGTCAAGATGCTGTTCGTCAGACTCCTGACAGACGGCCAAAAGCAAAGCACACTCTGACAGGCTGAAGTCAAATCGGCTGGAACTCGAGATGGGAGAATGAGTTTGAGTGACTGTGATCACACTGACAGACATCTTAACTATTTCCCTGCCATTTCCTGGCTTTCTGTGTTTTCGGTGTTATACAGTAGGGGGCGCTATATTACATGTGTTCTGAAAAGAGGAAAACATGGAAAAGCAGAAACACGTGATCGCATGTGAACAGATGCATATGTAAAATAATGCGATCATCAAACTTTAAACAGCGTATAAATCAAAACTGCCTAACATTAGCACATGAAATGTTGACGCAGAAAGTGGAAGCGTTGGGATTGTTGATGGAAATGATCTACTCTGTCCAAATTTTTGATCATTGTTCTGAATCCCATCTGGACATTTTTGTTAGATTGTTTTTTAAGTGCGTTTTTCTTAACTTTTTGTTTTAAATGTTGCAAAAATTTATTTAATTTTTTAATATACTGTATATATATACATAATAAATATACACAGTACACACACATATATTATGTAAACAACAACTCTTATTTTGGATGCGATTAATTGTTTGACAGCACTGCTTCAATATGATCAAATATTTTATAATTCATAACAAAATTATTTAACCAGATATAAAAATATAAAACTTATGTAAATCCTCTATAACCTTAATAGTAGTTGCAAAAAAGGTGGAAAGTTTCCAGAAATTTTTTGGAATCTTCCTGGGATTTTTTTCCACCCCTTTGCAACCCTAAACCTTAAAGTAAAAATATACCTTTATTTATTTGTGCTTCAAACTTCAGATCTGTGTCTTGTTGTTCAGGTGTCTATTTTAATCTTAATTTTGTCAACATTAACACTTAAGAAAGTAATTAAGATGATACCAAGCAGCCAAACTTTTTTTTTTTCAACCGGTGAACAATAAAATGTTCTAAAAAAGCCTACAGACTTACCTGAGCGATACATGAGAGAACTAAAGATGGCCGGCTTGTGTATAAACCGCAATCATCATAACCATAATGCACTTCCTTTGAGTGCTCAGCGGGATACGCTTTACATAACGCTCACCTCGTTTGACTAAAGATTATTGAAATTGAGGACAACAATTTATAGATGTAGAAGAGGCTCGAAGAGACGCCGAGCGCTGGTTTCTCTTGTGTGAGACAGAGGTGAGGTCTGTCATCTGGGGGTGTCTTTAATGAGAGAACTTACATAAGTAACCCAGAGAAACACTCGGCCTGCTGGAATAATCTTTCATCTCAAACCATCTGGGAAATGTATAAGCGAAGATGCAGAAATTAAGCTTTAGAATATGGAGTGGAGGAAAGCGATGAATTTGATAAGCGAACTGAATGTATTGTGGTGCAAGTCGACAAGCCTTGAAACGACGTTGGCGGGCTGTAGCGTTATTGTAATGCGGCTCCAGATTGTTGTCCTTGTCGTCTTGAATCATTACTGCCGTAACAGTGCATTAGCATGCTGATTTCCCCGTCTTCCTCTCGGGCTGCGGTGGAGATGGTGGCGGCTCATCTGTGTTATTCTCTTGATCTCCTGATGTCTGAAGCCGCTGATGCTTTGTATTGATCTGTCTGATTCCACATCCTCAACGGCAGGTCGCGGGTCAGTCCAGGTCTTTGCGAGAACATTTTGTACAGTAGTAGCTGCTTTGTTTTTACCATTATTGTGACAGAATAAAGAAACTGCGTTTCATGTCAAATTGAATCATGGAGTCTGAAAATGACAAAGAAGTGTTGCAGGAGGTGTAGCAGTGGTTTCTGCTGAGGCATCACGTGTTGTGGTTGTCAGTGGTTTTCTTTTGTCTTTCCCTACAAATTCAAATTGAGAATTTTTCATTGGCTGCCAAATTTTTGCTTTTGGAAGTTGAATTAGACTGACAAAGATGAATTTACTTCATTTCAATTCAAATAAACTCAACAGAACCACACGGATTTGTGGCAAAACATCAAATAAGTGCATCATTGATTTAGATTTTAATTATGCTTATTTTTTCCCCTAATCTGTTTCCCCTTGATCTGTCAAAACAATTATCAGCTATTGAAATTTAAAGAAAATAAATATTGGGAAGGAGAATTTACTAAACTTCAAATCAACAAAACTCAACAGAACCACATCAGTTTTTATAGGAAAATATAAATAATTACGTCGTTGATTTTGAATAATTATGTTTCTTTTTTTTTTGAACTTGTGAAAATATATATATATATACAGTATTTTAATTCCGGTGCATTCAACATATATTGTGTTAAAAGATCATTTTTATGGTTACGTTCTAACATATGAAATTAATTAAATATGTTTAACACTTTTAAAGGAATAGTTCACCCAAAAATCAAAACTGTTGAACATTCACTCTAAAGCCATCTATGATTATTTGTTTCTTCATGGAAACAGATTTGGAGCAATATAAATCACTGTCTCACCAATGGATCCTCTGCAGTGAATGGGTGCCGTCAGAATGAGAGTCCAAACGCTGATAAAAACATCACAATAATCCACAAGTAATCCACAGCACTTAGTTAACATTTTAAGAAGACAAAAGCTGACTGTTTTCAATTGTAAACTTCTGTGCAGATTTCTCTCCTTATTCAGGCAAGATCTTTTTTTCTCTGGAGAAAGCAATATTATGCATAGAGGACTTGGAAAACTTTTAAATAATGATTTGTTTCTTACAAACACGTAGCTTTTGTCTTCTCAAGATGTGAACTGATGGACTGGAGTGGTGTGGATTACTTGTGGATTATTGTGATGTTTGTATCAGTTGTTTGGACTCTCGTTCTGACGGCACCCATTCACTGCACAGGATCCATTGGTGAACCCCTACCAAAAAGTAAGTCATTAAGTATACTTAAGTAAAGTTCAAGTATATTATTAAGTGTACTTTATGTAGCAAGTATTCAGATGTCAGTGTACTAGTAGTATACTTGTAAGTGTACTATTTTAATACTCCTTAGGACTAAATTGGCCCACTTTCTAGTATATAAATATATACATTTAGGTATACTTAAAGTATAAAAGTAGTAAACTTTGAGTACACAACTAGTTTTTATCTGTTTTAGTTTGTACTGCAACTATACTAAAAGTGAACTTATAGGTATACTGATAGTTTACTAAATAAATATGTGTAGCAGCATTTTTAGTACACTATGAAGTATAGTCTCAGTAAACTACTGGTTTAGTAGTTCTATACTGTACGTATACTCGTAAGTTTTCTTTAAGTGAACTTTACATCATACCTTAAGTATACTACTGCGTCCCTGTTAGGAATAAATTTAGGAATAAGTTTCGTTATATGAATATATGAACATAAAAAATATCAAAAGAAAGAACAGGGCATCTGCTTGTAAACAAAAACGTTTTATTCTAGCTTCATGCATTCTTTTTTATAAACACTTGAATGTGGGTAAGTTTTATAAACAATAATACAAAAGAAATAATATTTTGAACAAAAAGATGAAAAAAGACTATGAATTGTATTCAGAGTGATAGAGTTGATCAACACACCAAAGCTTGACAGTCATTATTACCTCTTCATGGTCACATTTTATTCCACAACTTTACAGTTTTGATGCTGTTTTATGACCGATGATTGTGTTAAAAACATGTGGAAGCATCCGTTGGTTCAGTTTCTTCTCCGCTTGCGTTTTGGAAATTCTGTACAGAAGATGTGTAATGGCGCCCCCTACCATATAACAATGAAAACATGGATTCTCGGAGAACAATATTGCTCAAATATATTAAAACTTTTTCTAAGTCGAGTATACGTAAATCTCATTTTAAGTATATTTCTGAGAAGTACATAAAAAGTAGACTGAACGTATACTTTCCTATTTTTACTTTGAAAGAAGTATACTTATAGCACATTTGAATAAACTTCTTTTTCGTAAGGGGAGACAGAGATGGAAGGACACATTTCCACAAATCTGATGAAGAAAAAAACTCATCCTAATTTTGCATGGCCTGAGTAATTTTTCATTTTTGGATGAGCTATATTCCTTTAATCATTAATATGATTTTTGTTGTTGTTGTTGGTAAATATTTTAGTCTACTGACATCCTCAATAATTTCCAATAGTGAGCTCAGCTATAATTATGCAGTGGATTACAATACAGACAAGTGAACTCTTTGCATCTTGATGCTGTTCGCTGGCAGCATCGATTACTCGTCCTTATTATGCTGAAGCTCTGATCTGAGGTCACAGCTTCATTTGCTCTTTTAGAATACCTGTCAGGAGTACAGCCAATCATGTCATTCTCTGTCTGCTTCCTTCTCTCTGTGTTTCTCTCAACTCTCTCCTCGCTCATAAAGCTCTCTCTCTCTCTCTCTCTCTCTCTCTCTCTCTCGATGGCAGACAGAGGGCTCTGGCAGAATGCTAATAGATTCGCCTTGAGTCGCTGAAGTAAATCCATATTTCCACCAACAATCGTCTTTTCTTTCTGTAAATCTCAGCTGAAACTTTTTCAAGACTCTCACTCTGATTGCTTGGGAAAATTTGTTACCATTAGCGATGAATCATTATTCAAATGTAGCATTAGAACCGTGAATCTATTTGCATATCAATAAAACGCGTTATTATTTGAATGCGAATGTGATTAATGAGAGCGCCGTCGGTCTTGGGCGAGAAACGACGGCCTCCGGTTATCTGGCCGCTCTGATAAAATGCTCTGCGAGAATATCCACTCAATCTTAGCCCGGGATTGTCTGATTCAGTCGATTTGGTGGTAGCACATTAAGAAGCTTTGAAACTCTCTAACCTTTCCAAACATTCATTACTGTTCACAGCGGCAGCCGGCCGATCCTGGCCTCTCTCACTCCTGCTGTGCTTTCAATATTAATTAAACTCAATATGGCACTGTCACTGATCCAACCAGTGCATCGCAGCAGAATACTGTAGACCCTGCTGCACAGACACGTAGATTACTCGCAGTGTACTTTAGCCTCAAGCTTGTTCTTAGCCTTAAATTTTGCTTACCCTAAAATATGCCACTTGACAAGGGCTGCTTTTGAGTTTGTGTGACCAGCCTTCACAAGCGGTAAGCAGAAGGGCGTTTGGTTTGCGTTCTGGTTAGTGTGTAGCCCCGCCCACCGTAAAACCTCATTGGTCCAAAGTCAACATGGAAATCATTATGAAAACTCTAGAAGCACATTTAATGTTCGAATACCTTCAAATACTAACGAGTTCTCATCGTTTAAGCAGGGATGGCACGACTGCTGGATCATCTGGTTCTTGCAGCTTGCTTTACCTGCGCGCCGTCTTGTTCTTCGTGACAGGTGTCTCCAGTCCCTCTGGCTTTAGGGACTGAGGGATTTGGTTTGATTCCCTATTCCAAATCAACTGTGACACTTAAATTGTGCGGGTGTTTCAGAGGGAACGGCTCTGCTTCATGAACAGGAAAAGAGCCAAATGAGAGCTGACAATGTGAGAAAGGAAAGAGAACTAGTGTGTGTTCGCTTGTTTAGTTAAACATAAGACATGACAGATGACTAAAGTCGTGATCCTAGTGTTTAAAGAGGTCATGCTGGCTTTTATTTTTTCTTTAAAATCCATTTACGTGGTTTCTTCAGTCTCAGGCAACCAGTCATTTGACTATATTCATTAATAATTAATCATGATTAAAAAGATCTAAGTAACAGAACGTTTTATGCGACTTAAGAGCAGGTGAAGTGTTGTTTTTCACGTGTACTGTATGACGGGAGTCTGCTGTGCTGTGAGGTTGATGTCTGTCCGGTGTCTGCGTGGGAGTTTCTGTTTCTGCTTACCTGAGAACAGCTTTGCTTTGACTAAACGAATCCGGGCTTCCTGTCTGCTCCCACTCACACACCACAGACCTCTGGCAGCTGCTGAAGGTGTAGGATTTGTTCGTCTCATTTATTAACGCTATTTTAAGCTCAGATGAGTCAAATTTCTTTCCTTTCATAGCTCGGAGGCTAAACTAAATAAATTTGACAGGCTTTTGTTATCACACCTCTGAAAACTGTGATGTGCTGTTTAATGTACTTAGTGGTAAACTGTGTTCAGTCTTATCAGCTCAACAGAGTTATATTATTTCTCTTCTACGCTGTCAGTCTCGCTAGTCTTTTAAAAGGGTAATTTGTCCAAAAATGAAACGTCTGTCATCAGCCTTCATCTTTCAGACGCGGATGAATTTCTTTACTCCTTGGAGCAAGAAAACGAGAGGTTACCATGAAATGAAAAAGCTATCCATCCATCCATCCATCTACTTATTCTTTGTTCTATTTATCCATCCGTCTATCCATCCATCCATTGTTCTATTTATCCATCCACTATCCTTTTTAACTATTCATCCATCCATCCATCTATACATCCATTGTTATGTTGTTCTGTCATCCATCCATCCATCCATCCATTGTTCTTTTACCCATCCATCCATCCATCCATTCATCCATTGTTCTTTTATCCATCCATCCATCGTTCTAATTATCCATCCACTATACTTTTTATCTATTCATCCATCCGTCCTTCCATCCATCCATCCATTGTTCTTTTTATCCATTTATCCATTCATTCATTGTTCTTTTTATCCATCCATTCATTCCTTGTTTTTATTCATCCATCCATCCATCCATCCATCCATTGTTCTATTTATCCATCCACTATACTTATTATCTATTCATCCATCCATCTATCTATACATCCATTGTTATGTTGTTCTGTCATCCATCCATCCATTGTTTTTTATCCATCCATCCATCCATCCATCCATTGTTCTATTTATCCATCCACTATCCTTTTTAACTATTCATCCGTCCATCCATCTATACATCCATTGTTCTGTCATCCATCCATTGTTCTTTTTATCCATCCATCCATCCATCCATCCATTCATCCATTGTTCTTTATATCCATCCATCCATCCATCCATCCATCCATCCATCTATCGTTCTAATTATCCATCCACTATACTTTTTATCTATTCATCTATCTGTCCTTCCATCCATCCATCAATTGTTCTTTTTACCCATCCATCCATCCATCCATCCATCTATTCATTCATTGTTATTTTTATCCATCCATCCATTGTTATTTTTATCCATCCATCCATTCATCCATTGTTCTTTATATCCATCCATCATCCATCCATTGTTCTAATTATCCATCCACTATACTTTTTATCTATTCATCTATCTGTCCTTCCATCCATCCATCAATTGTTCTTTTTACCCATCCATCCATCCATCCA
>JAHKKF010525102.1:2028-12353 GCA_019740295.1 Labeo calbasu | reverse complement strand
AAAGGCAGTTTTAACATGATAAAAAAAACCCGCAGAGAAAAAAAAGGCAGTTTTAACACAATAAAAAAAAACACAGCTGAATAAAAGCCAGTTAAAAAAACACGATATAAACATATATAAAATCTTTAAAAGCTGTGCTCTAATTCATAATTTCTAAATAATATTTAAAATTAGTATATAATTTTATTAAATAATAAAAATGTATATATTTTAATTAAAGCTGTGTGTTGTCTTGATTCTTTATTGTGAGTGTAACTAGCAGCAGTTGAGATGAGGTAGTCACACCTGTCATTGAGTCTTTCCCTTTTTAACTCCAAGATTCTCAAGATATATTTGTGAAAGCTGCTCATTTTACAACTTTATTTACACAAACTGAGAGTGGCAGTAATTATAATGTGGCTCAGTGTGTAGCACTGTTATCTCACAGCAAGAAAGTCCCAGGTTTGTGGTGGGTTTGCATGTTGTTCCCGTGTTGGTGTGGGTTTCCTCCGGCTGCTCCGTGCAGCACAGGTCAGTTGGACACAAGGGCTGCGTTCCACTTTTAGAATCCCAGCTACCATTTTCCACTTCATGAAGTGAACAAGAGAAGTTTATATAGACAGACCCTCAACCCCTCGATGTACGTCTGAGTCAATGACGAGGAGGGAAGTTAGCGAGGGAAGTGGAACGCAGTCGATCAGCGGGTGTAGTGAATGTTTGTGTCTGTGATGGACTGACTGGCCCTTTACATTTTCACATGTGACCAACAATTCCTCAACAAATATAAAATATAATGAAACATTATTAAAATAATCATCTGACAGAGAAAAACCTGAACCTTTGTAGTCATTTTATTCACATGTAAGTATTTTGGTACATCATTGGAACACAAATGATCTATTTTCTCTGATCTCAGAACAGTATGTCTGCTGTGCATCTGCTAACAAGGTACCTTTGAAAAAGTTATATGAACAAATCTTACGATTCACATTTAAACATCTTAACAAATGATCCAGAAATGATCATAACACAGATAGTCAGAATAGCTGTATTATGTATAGATAATTGATGACTGTTAATCCACAAAAGCAATATATGCTGTATATTTAGTATTTACCCATTATTAGAAAAATGAAACACTCTTTTATATTTAATGTAATTAAAAATGACTTGAAAACCACAAAAATATGATGACTTCATGTTGAATGTGAACTCCGTCATTGGCCCATTGTTCAGACAGCATCAAAAAATGTGTCATTTCTTTCACAAAACAAATGGAGTTCGTGTAGTAGCCATTTTGTTTTCTCTGCTGATGCTAGATGCTAATGGAAGCTGCTTCAGGAGAATAAAATGATCTAAACATTTCTAATCATTTCCTCAGAAATTGGAAGATGGTGTTGACATATTATGGTTGTGACAGAGCAAATATATTACCATTAGGATTTAAATATTCTAAAACTATTTGATCATACAGTGCAAACCTTTTTGTTCATAATGTGTAAGAAGCTGTATTTTTGCTAGGCAGAATTAGTTATGGGCATACAATACTACAACAACAGGATGCACAGTGATTTCGCTGAATACTTTGTTAGCTTAGTATTAGGTTAAGGGTTTAAGTTTGTATACATTGCTGGTTGCTGGGAGTTAAGTCATCTGTGAGCCTACAATGTGATTCCTGTTTGTTAATGACACACACAGTGCGCGTTTCTACCTAAGTAAGTTTGTGCTACTGGCTAAGACACGCATAGTTATTTAGGTCATTGGTTAAATAAACCTAAAGGGTACAGCACCCAGCTTCACATTGCTAAGCCACTAGTTAATTTATCTGGGCTTTACTTATAGGATGATTTCGAGCATATGATTGTATAACAGTAGTATGTTTTCATGCTCACAGCAGCATGCACATTTTAGCTGTTCTGTTTATCTTCTCGTCCCAGCTTTGTTGGAGGGTTATTATATTTGCTACTTGTGCAGCAGTATGTCTTATCACCTTATCTAAGTATGTGTTGGCAGTAGCAAGTTTCTGTACTTGCTTTCAGCAGCAGCAATAATAATCTACAAGAAAAGCAAAAACCAACCGCAGCAACAACTCAGCAGCGTGAATACATGATTTGAATACATTTGATTTATTTAGTTATATGCCAGTCAGACATTTTTTTGTCTCATTTCCACTGCAAGCGCTAAACAGGCCATTAAGCCATTAGCCCAAAAGAGCACACATTTAGAAAGACAATGAAAAATTCTCATACGTTCATTTTTTTGTACAGAGGATGATTCTATATTTATGTTTCTCTAATTTATGCGATCTGAATAGTTTTGAGTGCTCCCTCCCGTCTCACTGTGACTGCCATCACACACAGTGAGACAGAAATGTCACCAAAATTATTGTAAAAACTAAAAATAGCAATTGAATAAGTTTCTGTTTTTATAACATATGCCTGTGATATACTGTAGGATTGAGTCAGCCTATCACACAAACAAGAGTCGTGTTTTTCCAAATATCTGCACGATCACAAATGTACAATAAACAGTAAGTTACAATAAGTTGATCCACTGAAGACGAACAAACGGCAGAACCACTGTGTGTCCAAGCGACACAGTGCTGTGTCCCTCAGCATTACATGGACCAGTAAATGATTCAATCAGGCTGTAAGTACAGTCGTTTGCTTAGTTAAATTAATGTAAGCATTTTAAGAGAATCAGTTGATTTCAACTCACCCATTAAGACAGTCACTTGCTGCCACCTACTGGCAGTTGTAGTTTCATGTTTTAAAAAGTAGCTTTCATTTCATTTTTGCAGTCACTTAATATTTCTACATTAAAATGTTATAGTTAAACTTAATTTATGTAAAATCCAGCTCTAGATTTAATTTGCATGTATATCATATTGCCTTATGGTTTGTTATGTACTTCTTTGTTCTCTTTTACATAACAAAATAACTATATATGAGCAATATCACATGGGTAGTTGTGAGATACGGCTATATATTGGCATGCTATGATTACCTACAGCCGAATCACAGCCGTGCCAATATACAGCCATATCTCGCTGCTAAGAGTGCGATATTGCATTTAAACAACAATTTGACAACATGAGTGTGTAAATACATAAGAAACAACAACGTCTTTAAAAAACCCTCTTTTCTACAGTTTAAAAGCTGAGCCCAAGCCTCCGTTACTAAAAACCTATTTGTACTCTATTGAAATGTGTAGTAGAGTATTATGAGAGAATCACACATCCACAATAAAACATTAGTCCACAACAATATCCACTGAGGAAAGTGATAGGCTGACTTTGTCGCAAGTTACTATCCTTACTATCCTTACTATCCTTTACTTTTTCAAGTTACAAATCTAACGTGATGAGATTTTGGCCTCAGGCAAAACTAATTGCTCTGGAACAAATAATAGGTTGAGACCAAAGACTGCCCATTAGATTTAGCCAAAATATCTCATGTTTAATCACTATAGAGACATCAGAGCCAGCGGGAAATCCCAGAAGACCTGGCCGAGGTGAGGCTGCTCTCGGCGGGTTCGTGAGTGCTGAACGCCCGCTGACGCACTGAAGCTCACATGTCCGAAAATTGCCATACCATATTGTATAATGTTTTACTAGTTGGTCACAAGCAAGCACAACAATTTTAAAATCAATTAAATCTCTTTACAAACAGACACTTAACATACCTGTTTGATCAGAGGATTAATTGTTGGAACGAAGTTCAAAAACATAATTGACTGAGTTTTGATCATTTTAAACAATGGTTGCACCTCCCCCATTAAGCCACTTTATAATGCAGAAGGCTCATAATGGCAGACTAATGACAGCAATTACTAGAGGAGACGGTTTAAGCGTACAACATTCGGACGATCAGTCTTCTCAGTTAGGGCCATTAATTATTAACCATTAGCCACTAACTCTACCAACTGAATTAATGAGTAGTACAAATGATCCAATATTAAACCATTTTATTATATTATACCGTTTGAAGGCTTTGGCTTACTGGATCCTTGGTACTGGTTTCAGAATTTACTAGTTTGAAATGATCTGATTTCAAAAACCTGCTTCTTTTCATTTAAAGGAATTGTTTTCATTATAATGAATGGATTCAAATGAGTTATCAATAATTTATTTTTATTTTTACTCTGTGCATCTCCCCGACACCGCTTTGAAAACTCGAGGTACTGTAGAACGACTCCGCTTGCATTCATGTAATCTGTTGAGATGAAACGTAATTAATTTATAGGATGATATTCAGGTAATAGGATTAGCCAAGGGGGGTAACAATTTGGCAAAGATTAGCGCTAAAGATTAAAATATAGAAGATTTGATACTGTCTAATGCGATGCGTACTGGCCCACTCCGAGTACTGAGTTGGCACTGGTATCAATAAATAAGCTGTGGCCTAGATCCGCATCTATGATATATGTATACAGGGGTCTGGTCTAATTTAGGGAAAGAAGGAAAAGACAAATTGTGTAGAGTTATGACAAAGTAATTGGTAATTGTTTTTTCCGAATGCAGTATTGGTACTACTGAAAGTACTTTACTAGTCATACATTTACAACCTTTGTTAAGTTAAAGTATTATCTTGCATACTGTAATGTACTGAATGAGTATGAAGAGTAAAAGTGAAGGTATGTAGTAGGGATGTGACAATTCTCAATACAATATCGAACTGTTCGGTACGACATCCACGCTTCCATATGCGTTTGTGAATTGCGGTTTTTCGGTTTTGCATTTAAATAACTTATAATAGTGTTTATTGTCCTTACATTTCATCTTTCAAAACGTTTAACGTTATATCTTGTTTTTAATCAGTTACAGCAATAGCGAAGCCTTTATCCATATTAGAGAAGCTGGAACGGAACGTAATCAGTGATACTTCTTTGATGCATATGTGGATTTTCTGCACGAGGGCGCCCTCTGGCGTCCACTATGAATGAAACCCATTCTATTTTGCGTAAAAATAAAAAAAAAATACCTCTCTCAAAGGAAAAATTAAGCAGACATATACTAAACCATGCTTTTTCCAGTGTACAGAGGTTTACGGGACTATTTTGTTAATTTGTTGCAAAAAAACATTAGTTGAATGTACTTTGTTACAGTTCACCACTTCATATTTTGCAAATGAAACTAACAAAATGTATTGTTACAGTATAAACAAATTATTGCAAATGATTAACTACATCTGCGTCCCATATCAAAGATGCATCCGAGGGACTTGGACCGGTCTAGCCTATGGAGGACTGTTCTTGTTGACTAGCAGCTGTGAGAGCTGCTGCTGACGAGTGGCAGTAACACAGGCTGCGTCTGAAAACTGGAAAATGCTGCCTTTGAAGGACACATTTCAAGGTAGGAAGGCATCAAGATACATTTCAATCCACTGTCAGCTTTACTTCCACACTCAGTTGAGTTGATGATCTGAATCAGGTGTGGTAAAGAAGAAAGGCATATAACACGTGCAAATCAGTGTGCTCCTGGAACCAAGACTGAAAACCACAGCTCTAAATAACTTCACCAGTCGCTCAGTGTTTATCTTCATCTTTTCCAGCCATTTGTCAGTAGCAGAAAGGGAAATGAAAGCAGAAGTGTGACATCATGATGAACAGTTGAGATTGTCAGCTTCTCTGAGAGAAGAGCCAGGTGGAGAGTGGAAGATATTGCATCGTCCGTAGAACAGTTCGGACGGTACGCAAACTGGAATGGGTCCAGCGTGTTTGGGAGACTGGACATATTGTTGTTTTGCCTTCTTGATGCCATGAGACAGATTGGCTCTTGCTGTTTTGAGAGCTGCCTTATCTCCTGATCTAAATGCCTCTTCTCGGATTTTTAGCAGCCCATGAACCTCTGCTGTCATCCATGGCTTCTGGTTGGTACATCTGGTGATGGTCTTGGTGACAGTCACATCACCTATGCACTTTTTGATGCAAGCAGTCACTGTTTCAGTGTACTCCTGTGTGATCGTTGTAGGTGGCCGCCTCTCTGAACATGTTCCAGTCTGTGTGCTGGAAGCAGTCCTGCAGTACTGAATTAGCATCGTCTGGCCATACCGTGATGTGGTTTTGAACCGGTTTGGCAAGTTTAAGAAATGGTCCGTAGTGGAGAGTAGGGTAAGTTGACCCGCCCCCGTGTCTTGGCGACTGTACCCTTTTACTGTCGTGTGACCATGTGTTTTGGAATCACACATCATTTCTGCCAGACTGTAAAAAGGAAAGACACATGGGAGAAGTGGAAGGCAGACATTTACTCTAAATGACTAGGATTTTTTGGACTGGGTCCAAGAACTGGAGAAAATTAGGAAAAACACAATAGTTGAAGACAATAAAGATGTTCTGAGTTGTCTGAAAAGCTGATGATGCATCAGTGAAATCAATGAAGAAGACTGGTTACTTTGAAAAATCATTGCTGGAGATCTGAGGATAATACAGTTAATTTAATCATTGTACAAAGTTCATTTTAATCAGTGTTTTAGTGCATGTTTAACACAAGGAAAGTTAGTTAATAAACTAAAAATGAAAAAAAGCCACAAACTTCATGTTAATTTCAGCATTTACTAATTCATGGATTTCCTGTGACGTCACACAGTGGTGCGGCCGCCATTTGTAGGACCGAATTGCAGTTCCGTCTGTCTGCTGTGCTGTGGGCTGTGAGAACAGCAAATAACAATGGATTATTTACCAAGAGATGTGGATGTGTGGGTTCATTTGGATTAAATATTCCTCGTAAGCATAGATGCGTTTTTACATTTTAGTATTTTATTTTAGTGAGTTCACAAACGAACTTGCAATTTACTGAAACGTTAATTTCATCAGACTGCTGATTTGCCAGAGGACTTTCGTTATGCTCCACCTAAAGCTTATAAATCAACCAGATGTTTTTGATCTGTTTTGAAGTCACTATTCTCTGCATTAGCGCTGTTTTCAACTTAGTGTTTGAGTGCTTTCACTTACCGGATCCTTGGACTTTCCAGGGGTTTAGCAGTTTAAAATTATGTGATCATAACACCCTGCTTCTTGTCATTTTTAAGGTATCGTTTTCGTTAGCCTGTAATGTACTAATTTGAGAGCCCGGTCTTGCGAAAATGCGTATCAATAGTGCAAGTTTCTGTTTCTGTTTGGCGTGCTATTCATATGCTGAAATTGACTTTGGCGTGCGTATGATATGCATGTGTTTGACGTGCATTATACGCAGTTTTTGCGTGCGTATTATACACATTATACACCAAGTCATTTGAGGTCCATTTCTGCGTATAAATAGTAGCCTACACCAAAAACGCCCTTTCATGAGATCGGGTGACAACCGAGGTAGATACGTGAGGTAGACAGACTCCGCTTGCATTCATTCATGTGAATTGTCGAGATGAGGTGACCCCTTCTGGTAGTGGGATTTATATAGGGTGCTTCTCAATATCCCTCCTCGTCTCCTCGCTCCTCCGTCCATCTTGTAGGACATCTCAATTCTCTAATTGCAGGCTTCCTGAGGAGTCGTGAGCGAGGAGACACAGGTGTATCCTTTGCGGAAGTGTTTTATCGACTAATCGCACGTATAAATTCTCCTCCCCCTTCCCCCTTCGTAATAATTTACATTTATATTTTACTTTTGCAGTTTAAATAACGTCATATATTTAAACAGGGCTTTATTCATATTTATTATGATTGCCTTAAATAACAAACTTTAACAACATGTGGGCAGATCCCTTTAGCGCAGCTGACGATGCTTTGAAGTGACGCTTTAGTGGCCAAGAATATTTCAATGTTCATCCTGTGATTCCTCCGTCCTCGCGCCTTTTCCTTGCGTCCTTCCTTCACTTCCTGAAGGGGTGGAGCTAAGACGCGAGGAAAGGAAGCAAGTAAAGGAAACGAGGATGCACAAATAAGAAATGAGAAGCACCCATAGTGTCATTTCTGATCACCCAGACACTGACGCTTTGTCTGAGTACAGGCAACGTGTCGGAAGTATAAAATGTTTAATTCCAAAACTTTGCCATTTACCAATGAGTTTTTCAAAATATCTTTATTTAATAAATGTTACAGTCCAAGTGTATATAAATGCCTCATTCATTCAAGTAAATGCATGGGTAATTTTGCTAAATGAATTTTATCTACACTTAAAACTGCTGTTTTTAGCTGTAATTACATGGTTTTGTAGACAAATTGTTGCGTAAATAAAGGTCCTAAAGATGGCGGCCGCGACAAAAAAGTCACGTGACTGAAACCCATGAATACATTATTAAAATCAGAAGTTTTACCTGTTAATATTATTGACCTGAGCTAACATGGACTAACAATGAACAGTTGTATTTTTAATTACTAACATCTACAAAAATGAATAAATAGTTACTAACAAAAAATGTGTTAGTTAATGTGTTACTAGAATCCACCGGGTCTTAAACCAGACCAATGTTTTTGTATAAACTGGAACCTCAAATTACAATTAAAATGCTGGGTTATTTTGACCCACCTGGTTTGTGTTAAATGTGTGGCATCTGACATGCTGGGTTGTTTTCTTTAAGTCAACTATTGTTTAAAAATGACTATATAGCTGGCTTAAAATGAGCTGGAAATATATGACTGTAACCCAACGGCTGGGTTGGTTAAGGGGAAGGGTGTTTTGTTTCAGGTCTCAGTGAGATTGTACCAACCACTGACCCTGGGTTACACAAAAAACTATGCAGCACTGGAAAAAAACAACATTAACCCAACAGGCTCAATCCAGCGGTTGGGTACAAAAAATAAGCCAGCATTTTTAGAGTGTATATAAAACCACACAAGTCACATGGGAGACTCACCACTAGGTGGCATGAACAGACAGTTCCAGCTTTTGCACAGCTGTGTTAGAACTTTGACAGGAAATGGAGAACAAATGATGAAATCTCTGGCTTGAGGTTGAGGTCTTTACCTTCCTAAAGCAGAGCAACAGAGACAGCGATGGCAACTGTCAAGGCAAGAATGGGTTGTAAAAAAAAACAATGTAAAACTAGATAAAAAAAGTTTGACAAACATTAAGTTGGCTTGAGAAAGCTTTGCCTAAAAGTTTAAAGAAGTTTTAAAAGCTTTGACCAGCTTTCACTGCAAAATTTATTAAAAACAAATACAACTTTAAGAATGATTAACATACTATTTAAATATCTAAATGACTCATTCAGGATCTGTTTTTTTTTTTATTTAGTTTTCCTTGCCATCACGTGTGTTCGGCTGCAGTGGCAATTAATACACAGAGCCATAGATCACTGACAAGCTACGCATAATCACAGATGAATTGCATTCGATTATGAACGCGATATTGCGTAGCTTGTCAGTGATTTACGGCTCTGTGTATAAATTGCCACTCCAGCTGAACGCACGTGATGGAGATTTACTACTCCTCACAGAACTGGCTTACTGACTAAACGCGCCTGACAAACGCATGAGATTTATTGTGCGGCCCTACTGATCACCAAGATTAGCCAGCTTAAAAATGAGGCTAAAACCAGCCTGGGTGAGCAGCTAACCAACAGGGGTTTTTTTTTAAGAAGGGTGTCCAGTAAGTATCCCTTCAAAACAAAACAGGCTGTTTCCTAATCAGTGGACATTTGGCATCCACCTTACTTGACTTCTGTAAATCATAAAGTTCCTCCTCACTGAGTAACAGAAAATTGGGTAAAGTGGTTTACCAACGCCCAGATGATTGGAGAAAAACCTCTAGAGCAGTGGTTCTCAATCCTGGTCCTGGGGGCCCTCGCCTCTGCACATTTTGCATGTCTTGCTTATTTAGCACAACTGATTGAGATCATCAACTCATTAGGAGAAAGATCCATGAGCTGAACTAACGAGCTGATGATCTCCATCACACAGCAAAAAGCCCAGAGTTAAATGAACTCTCCTGGGAGTTTATTTGACTCCACACTCAAGAGTGTCAAATTAACACTGAAACAGAGTAAAAGTTAAAGTTAACGAGATAATTAGGTGATTAACGAAGTGATGATTGATCATTATTGAAGACACCTGATGTTAACAAGCAGAATCACCAAAGGAGAAAATCACAGTTTTTAAGCAACCATTATAGTGGTCAGTGTTTGCATTAGTTGGGCTCTTGACACTTACATTTTTAATGTTTTAACTGAGTTATAACAGCCAGACAAACCAAGAGCACAAGTCACCATGTGGATTATGTTTTAACATAATCGTTATTTGATCTGAATCACTGAACTCATTTAGAGTTTAATATCTGGGTTATGTTTCCTTTAATGATTATCTTGAATGCTTTATATATATAGGAAGGATTTCTTACAAGCTGTTGTGATCCAAAAAATCATCTGAAAGTGTTTTGTTCAGTCACACACAGACATCAAGAAGCAGCGTATGAA
>JAHKKF010525098.1:0-11612 GCA_019740295.1 Labeo calbasu | reverse complement strand
CCTTCAGAAATCATTCTAATATGCGGATTTATTATTAGAATGATCAATGTTGGATAATATCAACAGTTGTGCTGCCAAATATTTTTTGGAGCCTGTGAATTTTTTTTTTATTATTATTTATTTATTTTTTATTTTTTTTTTTCAGGATTCTTTCATGAATAACAAGTATAAAAAGTATTTATTCAATTATATTATATTATAAAGTGTTTATTCAAAATAAATAATTTTATATTGTTATAAAATATTTATATTATTAACTTTTAATAAACTTTTAATTATTAACTTAATACATCCTTGGTGAATAAAAGTATTAATTTCTTAAAAAAATAAAATAAAATAAAAAAATAAAAATGTACTGACCCCAAACTTTTTAACGGTAGTGTGTGTATATATATATACATACATACATACACATATACATATACATATACATATACATATACGTACGTATTTAATAAATAATAAAATATATATATACACACACACACACACACACACATACATGCATACACACACACATTTATATATATATATATATAAATGTGTGTGTATGTGTGTATGTGTGTATGCGTGTATGCATGTATGTATGTGTGTGTGTGTGTGGATATTACCTTCATGATACTTTTGCTATTTTTAATACTACGTTATTTTTTGAAGCTTGGTAGTAAAAAACATCTACTTTTGTTGCAAAATCCTTTTGCTTCATGGAAAATTGTACTGGGTTTGGAACCTCATGCGAGTGAATAATGACAGAGCTGTTTTATTTTTGTGTGAACTCTCCCTTTAAAAGTGATCTAATGTCACCTTACATAATCTCAGTTGTCCAGTCTGTCATATTCATGTTGTGATTGTCTTTTTCCATCTTCTCTAGCTGAGATACAACGGCCTAATGGAAACCATCCGAATCCGGCGGGACGGTTTCTCGTGGCGTCCGACCTTCAGGGAATTTGCAGAGAGGTTCGTGTGCAGGCAGGAAAGCTGACATTTATGAATTCATTACATCAGGTTTCCTGCAGCATGACTCACATTTCTGTCCTGTAGGTATAACATTCTGCTGCTGAAACCAGATCTCCCACTGGACAAAAGCAGGTTTGAACAACAGATACATCAGTGTTGTGTTAAAGTCAAGAGCACAAAGAAATGCAGACAAAAGTATCCAACTGGATAGATAATAATGTATTATTCTTAATAATAATGTGCTGTTATTAAAGATATTAATGGTACAAATATTTGTTATTTATGTTGCATGAGAGGGATAAGATCCCTGTTATTTAGTTTCATTATAACGGATTATTTTGTTTGTTTTCTGTTGCTTTCAGTTGCATGTCAATCCTCAACAGCACTGAACTCTCTGGCTGGAAGTGCGGGTAAGTCTGAACACGCTGGAACCTGTTTAATCAAGTAAATCAAATTATATTGAGTATTAGTGGTATTTGAGGCATGCATTATTGTTATTATTGTTTACGTGCTGGTTTAATGACTTGAACAAACTCCAAACCACTCACATTTTTATTTGGAAAAGCCCTGTCATAAATAAACTTTTTGACAATAATTAAATTATAGTACATACATAAATGCATTGTGTGTGTGTGTAATATGTGGTAATATGTGTTATATATAACTTACCATTTAAAAAAAATATATTTATTATTTAAATTAAATTAAGATAACTGTAAAAATGTAAAATAAAAGTAAATATAAAAATTATTAAAATAATATAACAATAAAATATAATAAATATACACAAATTAACTTTTATAATTTAATTTATTTAAGTGTGTGTAATAATTTTACATAGATTTAAATTTTACATTATTTATTTGTTACATTATATATAAATGTTTTATTAGTTATATTTTATATTTTAATCAAATTTATATTTTAATTTTTTTTTCGTATTTTATTATTTATTAAATAATGTGTATTGAATAGTATATATTTAAATTAACTATTTTATCATTTATTACCATTATTACACTTAAAAATGTGTGTAATATTACATATATTAAAATTTGACATTATTATTTGTTGCATTATATTTGTATAAGTTGTATAAATATATTTATTTATATTTATTTAATTTATATTTTGTTTATCATATATTATTATTATTTGTGTAATGTTTATTGCATAATAAATATACGTAAACTATTTTATAATTTATTAAATTATTTAAAAAGTTTAATATATGTAATGTATAACTTACCATTTTTAAAGAATACTTATTTAAAAACTTTGAAAAAGTGTTCTGAAAACTCACAATTTAAAAATGTAAAAAAAGTTTTAAAAAGTTTTTCAAAACATAATAATAGTTACATAAAATATAATAAATATACATAAATTAACTTTTTTTTTTAAAGTTGTGTGTGCAATAAATATTACATAGATTTAAATTTTGCATTATTTGTTACATTATGTATAAATGTTTTATTTTAATTTAATTTATATTTTTATTTTATTATTTATTAATAATATGTAAGTATTGTATAATAAATATACACAAATTACTGTTTTATAATTTATTTAATTATTTTAAAAAGTGTGTAATAAAATATTATTATATATTTAAATTTGAAAATTTATTTTTTTACATTATGTATAAATGTATTTATATTTTGTAATTTAATTAGTTTTAATTCTGTTTTATCATATTTTATTATTTATTAAATGTGTATTGCAGAATACATTACATTTGTGAATATTGAATATGTTTTATGTAACATTTTAAGTTTTAAATATTTATGTATTTTTTAAGTATTAAAAATCCATAATTATCTCCTTGCCCTCCTGACATTCCAAATCCATATGCTACATTTGTATTCATAAAATGTTAAAATCTACATTTTGTAATTTTGTAAGTTTGTTCACAGGATCTAACATGTTTTCATTACATTTTATTTGGCTTGAGCATTAGGTGATAAAATAATAGGAGCCGATAAATTAGATATTTTAATGCTTCAGATAATACTGACATCGAGCAAGTCACAGCAGTTCTCCTGTGCTGCTCTTTCAGGTCGTCGCGTTTGTTTTTCAAGTACTGGCACCAAGAGGAGTTGGCCCGACTGCTGGAGAGACTGGGACGAGCGGCACTTGTCATTCAGAAGAGTGAGGAGCAATTAAATTTGTTTGTTTATCCCCTCAACAGTCCTATATTAAGTAGTGGGGAGCACACATGACGGCACATGAAAGCTCTTGGCTCACAGTTTGACTGTTTTATAGCAGCCTAAATCACCTGTCAGAGAAACATACTTACGAAAACACTCATGAGAACAAGTTCAGACATGAACTCAGGTATTCCAGGTCGTTACCCGAATATGTGGCTAATGTACTAATATAAATAATGGCACAGAATGAACCTTATAAAACGTCTTTTGTTCTTGCCATGTTTTTTCCCTTGACATCCACTCATAATGTTGAGGCTTGTTTCATCAAAGGTCATGGCTGTTTTCAATGACTGTTTTCCATCTTCTGACTATTAGTGAGTTATACAGGCTGTATTTGTGACTACCTTTAAGACTTTTGTTTTTGAACAGTAAGGTTTTTAATGTGTTGTTTTTTTTTTTTTTTTTTATAAAGACGTCTCTTCTGCTCACCAAGCCAGCATGTATTTAATCCAAAGTACAGCAAAAACAGTAAAACGCTGAAATATTTTTACTATTTAAAATAACATTTTCTATTTTTCTATTTGCGATCAAAGCTGAAATTTATAAATCATTCTAATATACTGATTTGCTGTTCAAGAAACATTTTATTATTATTATTATTATTATTATTATTATTATTATTATTATTATTATCAATATGTAAAAGTCAAGTGCATTTTTTAGGATTCTTTGAATGAAAAGATCCAAAGATCAGCATTTATCTGAATAAAAAAAGCTTTTGTAACATTACAATATAATATAGCAAAAATCACAGAAATTAATATTTTTATTTACCAGGGATGTTTTAAATTGATCAAAAGTGATGATAAAGACATTTATAATGTTACAAACAATTTCTATTTCAGATAAATGCTGTTCTTCTGAACTTTCTATTCATCAAAGAAACCTGAATAAATTCTGCTTCGCTGTTTTTAACAATAATAATAATAAGAAGAAGAAGAATAGTAATAATGTTATGTTTTTGAGCAGCAAATCAGAATATTAAAATGATTTCTGAAGGATCATGTGACTGGAGTAATGATGCTAAAAATTCAGCTTTGAAATCACAGAAATTACGTTTTTAAAAATATTTAAATTTATTTTATTTTAAATAGTAAAAATATCTCAGAATATTACTGATTTTGCTGTACTTTGGATCAAATAAATGCAGGCTTGGTGAGCAAGAGAGACTAAAAACATTAAGTCTGGTAGTGTAAATATGGGTGGTCATACACCATTTATATAAACCTCCCATATTTTTCAATACTTAATAATGCATTTATTTGATCAGAAGCACAGTAAAAATTATATTGTGGAATATTTTTACAATTTAAAATAAGTGCTTTCTGTTTGATTTATATATTTTAAGGAAAGAAATTATTTTTTATTTAACTTTAAATTGATCAAAAGTGATGATAAAGACATCTATAATGACAAAAGATTTCTATTTCAGATAAATGCTGTGATCAAAGATCTTCAGATTTTTTTTTTTATATAGTTATTATAAAGTTCAAAATAACAGCATTTATTCCAAATCTTTTGTAAGTTTATAAATGTCACTTTTGATCAATTTAATGTGAGCCTGAGAAATAAAGGAAGAAATTGCGTTTTAAACTTTAAATGAATTTTAAATACATTTTAAATTGTATATTTTAAATTTCAAGTTTTAAAATTTCAAATTTTAAAATTTCATATTTTAAATCTGGAAAGCACAACTGTTTTCAACATTGATGATAATCACAAATGTTTCTTGAGCAGCAAATCAGCATATTAGAATGATTTTTGAAGGATCATGTGACACTGAAGACTGGAGTAATGATGCTGCAAATTCAGCTTTGATCACAGGAATAAATTACATTTTTAACAGATATTCACATAGAAAACAGTTCTATTAAATGGTAAAAGTATTTCAATATTTTTGTTTTCACTGTCTTTAAACAAATAAGTGCAGCTTTGTTGTGCGGAAGATACTACTTAAAAAATAAAAATAAAAATCTGACCTTTTGAATTTTTAACTGTGTATTTTCACATTTATTTTTGTATAATTCATTGTGGCAAGATGAAAATAATTCAGTCTTAAGTATATTACTGTAAACATGACTTATGCTGGTGTAACAGTGTGTTTAATACCGTATCTCTTGTTGTGTAGATTACCGCGCTCGGATCTGCCGGAGGAGGTATCTGGCCCTGCTGGCGGAGATACGGCGACAGCGTCAGGCTCAGCGGGAAAGAGAGGAGCGTGAGGAGGAGGAGAGGAGGAGACAGCAGCTGGAGGAGGAGAGGAAGAGACGTCTGGAATTGGAGCAGGAGAACCTACGTAAGGACTGTCCTCTGTGTTCATCGCCGCGTCAGTGCTGATGACAGCAGGGGTGTCTGTTAAAGTCGTGTGTTTTTGTGTGTGTGTGTTTACAGGACCGGCGTCTCCACCGGTGCCCCTGCCGAGAAAGAAGAAGCCGGAGCCCAGGCCACGATCAGTGTTGAGTGTCGTCCCGAAAGCATCGCATCTGGCACCTGTGCCACGGCCCCGCAGCAAACTGTTTGAGGTGTGACATCAGTAGTTTATCCAATGAAATATTACACCTAAGTTTATGAGATTACCTCCTCAACCTAGCAATTTAAAGATTATTTATGTGCCAAGTCACTTTTCTTGTCAGTATTAGAGCTCTTCTTCACACCTCCTAACCTTTCATCATCAACATTCATTCATTTATTCATTCATTCATATAAAACATAGTGTTATTATAAATAGTAAATAGTCACATTTATGTTAATAATAAATAAATAGTTTTACCCAAACAATAAATAAAATGCATATTATTATTTTGATTTATTATTATTATTATTATTATTATTATTATTATTATTATTATATTAAAATATTATATTTTTAATAATGTTGTCACATTATTATTCATAGAAAATGTTTTCTATAAATAAATACATTCATCCAAATAATAAATAAAAATATATAATAATAAATATACTATTAATAATAATAATGCTATATTTTATTAATAGAAAATGTTTTGTATACAAAATTAATCCAAATAATAAATAAAATAAAATATATATAATAATAATAATTGTTGTTGTTATTGTTGTTAATTATTATAATTATTACTATTATTGTTATTATTATAACTATTATATTAATATAATATTAATAATAATGTTAATATTTTATTCATATAAAAGTTTTGTATGTTTGCTATTTATTATTAGTGTTATTATAAATAATAGTCATTTTTATAGTAATAATAAATTACATTAATACAAATAAAATATATGATTGATATATTGAAAAATAGTAGTAGTAGTAGTAATGTTATAATAATGTAATATTTTGTTCATAAACTTTTTGGTTACCATTTTTTATTAGTTTTATTATAAATAGTCATTTATATTATTAATAAATAAATTCATGCAAATAATAAAATAATGCATAATTAATATTATTATTCTTGGTTTATTACTGTTAATAAATAATGATTATGATGATGATGATAATATTAAAGATAATATGAATATTATTATTAAAGTTATTATAAATAGTAGTCACGTTTATATTCATAATAATACATACAAATACTAAAATATGATAATAATGTGATATTGGAAAACATTATATTATTAATAGTAATGTTATTATATTTTATTCATACCAAACCTTTTTGTATGTTTACTATAGTTTATTATAAATGGTCACATTTTATGTTAATAAGTATTTACATTTATGCAAATAATAACACTGTTAATATTATTATTATTATTATTGTTGTTGTTGTTGTTGTTTTATTTATTAAAAATAATGAATACTTATAAATAAGTATATATTTATATTAAATATATTTATTATTATTATTATTATTATTATTATTATTATTATTATTATTAATAATAATATTATTATACTGCCTTTCTAAAATGTTTCTTGCATGTTATTTTTTATGATCTATAATATGCCACATTACAGAATCTTTTTTTAATATATATTTTAATAGTTTTGAATTTAATTTTGAAGTAGTTTTCCTTTTTTTTTTGTTTTTTTTTTTTCAATTTTCCATTTTAAAGTTTTAACAATTTTTTTTGTTTGTTTGTTTTGTTTTGTTTTTTGTCATTTTTGTTTCATGGTTTTATTTATTTTTTTTGGTTTAAATGTGTGTATAGTTTTTATACATTTTTATTTCAGTTGAAATAAAACATTTTATTTTATTTCAGTAAACATCTGTTTTATTTCAGGGTTTTTTTTTTTTCAATGACCCTGACTTTGTCTCATACTCGTTTTCGTTTGTGGTCAGGCGACTCCGTTTGATAACGAGCTGAATGAAAACGTTCACCTGGACGTGTCTCTGGTGCTTCAGCCGATCGATGAAGAGCGAATTAAAGAGAAACACCTGAAGAAGACCAACACCATCCGCTGGTTTAAAGAGACGCAGGTGCGGAAGCTGACCAGAGACGGCGAATTCCCCAGCTGGTTCCACGGCATGATCACACGCAGGTCTGCTTTCATCCTCCCTCTTAAATTCATATGAACTCTGAATATACAGTGTTTATGATGTGCTGACTGGAACATTGATTTCTCAGACAAGCAGAAGATCTCCTGATCAACAAACCTCTCGGCTGGTTCTTGGTGCGCGTCGGTCAGAGCCGGGAGGGTTTCACACTGTCCTTCAAGTACGTTATGCCAAAACATGTCAAAATTAACATACTAGTACACAGGTTTGACATTTCATGTTAAAGTAGTTTACATTTAAATTGAAATGTAAGTAGTTATTCACTTAAAAAAAAAAAAAATCAAAGAAATCAAATCATCATAACTTGTTTTAAGTGGTGCAAGAGAAACATACATAAGTTTATTTTTACAGAAGAAACTTTTACACAGATTTTGCACTTTTTGTATGGACTATGTAGATCAGGTTTTGCTTTAAACAGTGATATTTCAGCAACAGAATATTATGCTTTTTTTCTTTTACTTATATTTATTAATATTACTACTACTACTACTACTACTACTATCGTTATTATTACAAACTTATAATTTATATAAAAATTTTAGTGTTACTATTTATTGATAATTGTTATTTATTTTTATTATTATTAATGTGGATAACATTTGCATTTTTAGTAAAACATATCATATAAAAATTGCATTTTTACAATTTATTGCTATTTTTATTATTATTATTTAGCTAACATTTGCATTATTATTACAAACATAATTTATGTAATTCTTTTTACTGTTTATTTTAAATTAATTATTTATTAGTATTATTATTATTATTATTATTATTATTAATTTAGATAACCTTCTTCTTCTTCTTCTTCTTCTTCTTCTTCTTCTTCTTCTTCTTCTTCTTCTTCTTCTTCTTCTTCTTCTTATTATTATTATTATTATTATTATTATTATTATTATTAAAAATGTATATTTATTATGTATATATAAATACACACACATGCATTTATATATTTGAAAAAATGTTTATATGTATATATTTTTATACCTGAATATAATTTAGATAAATAAATATAAACATTTTATATGTAAATTTACAATATTTTTGTTATATATACATATGTGTGTGCGTGCGTGTGTGTGTATTTGTATATACATAATAACTATACACAGTACACACATATAGTATGTACACAAACTTTTATTTTGGATGCGATTTAATAATGATTTGACAGCCCTAGTATTTTTACTATTTATTGTGAATATTTATTATTAACATTTAACATTTGCATTATTATTAAAAAATAATTATAATTTATATAAAAAATGTATTGTTATTGTTGTTATTATTACTATTATTATTATTATTATTATTATTATTATTATTATTATTAAAAATTATTATTTATATAAGTTGTATTTTTACTATTTATTGTGAATTTATTATTTATTATTCGTTTAGATAGCATTATTATTATTATTATTATTATTATTATTATTACTAACAATATATTTTATTCATATTTAGTTTGTATTTTTTTTTTTTTTATATTGCAATGAAGAATATATTAACATTCATTTTTATATTTTTAGATAAGCAAAATGATGATAATGACTGATAATATGGCATGAATAACAAAAACATATGTGATGTGATCTAGGAAAACCCAACACGTGGTGAAATTTGACCTTTTTTAGGTTTTGATACCATATGAAAGCTGGGTTCAAGCCTTTTCTAAAACTTTTCTAAAAAGTTTTTATTTTGTCCATAGCTTGAACGTAACCAAAGTTACGTCTATCTTAAATCGGCTGATAGCGATGATTTTCAAGAATGGAATTTTGAGAAAAACGGCTTTAAAGTGAGACGACTTTCACTTTTCATTTTACAGGTTTAAGGAGTGGTCTGTCAAGTTAATAGCGCAATACTGCATCATTACACAAACAGACTAACGTCTGTTTTCATGTGCATAGTATCCAAACTTTTGATCACCCATTTTATGTTTAGATAGCAC
The DNA here is from genome assembly GCA_019740295.1 of Labeo calbasu. Taxonomy (NCBI): domain Eukaryota; kingdom Metazoa; phylum Chordata; class Actinopteri; order Cypriniformes; family Cyprinidae; genus Labeo; species Labeo calbasu. The sequence continues at coordinate 2,004 of JAHKKF010525098.1, read as the reverse complement.
GAATAATGCAGCCTAGCTTGTAGTAAAAGCGAGTGCAGCGCAACTGTTTGCGCACTGTGCATAAAAACAGACTGTCATTGGACTCCTCCTCTTTAGTAACTTCATCATCCGATCCTTCATCTCTGGATGTGAAATAGTCCGTTATAACATCATTTAGGGCACCGACATCACCAAGATTGAGCAGACTGAGACAAATAAGGTCAGTTAAGTGGGCAGCTGCAGTACTTTAGATGGCGTTGTTGCACTCCGCCATCTCACCATATGAAATAAAAAAAAAAAAAAAAACAACTTTGCATGCCATAGTTGACTGACAGAAAATGTGAATTGATACGCCTTTACTAAATATGTTACGTGGTTTATTTTGATNACTGAGACAAATAAGGTCAGTTAAGTGGGCAGCTGCAGTACTTTAGATGGCGTTGTTGCACTCCGCCATCTCACCATATGAAATAAAAAAAAAAAAAACAACTTTGCATGCCATAGTTGACTGACAGAAAATGTGAATTGATACGCCTTTACTAAATATGTTACGTGGTTTATTTTGATAGGTTAACTGTTTTTGTGGTGTTAAGGGAAAGCACCTCAGCAGCACGTTCTTAGCATAAGAGAAAAACAGTCATTTCTGCTTGCTGCAATAAATCGCTATTTTTCTGCATTAAACAAGTGAATTTCACCAAGATATTTTCAGAGATGATAGACAAGATGTTACACAATAATAATTTAATGAAAACCTAGTTTTGACAAAAATGACATTCGATCTGTTTTTTGAATTTCCTGAAAACGTCCCAGCGCGACATCCGACGGGTTTTCCCAGATTGCATCATGTATAAATAAATAAATGGTATATGTTAATATTAATAATAATAATAATAATTATTATTATTATTATTGCCATCAATAATAATAGGCAAAAACTAAAATATTTAATTTATTTAAATGTATTTTAAATATAAAATTAAATATTAAAATGTTAAATATAAAATGTATACATTTTATATTAAATATTAAAATATATTTTAGATTTTGTAATTATTTGTCATTATTAATATTATAAATAGTAACATTCCGTTTTATTTTTTTTTTATACATAACCACTTTTGCTGATGATAATACAGTTAAAAAAAATATATATATATATATATAATAATAAATATAATAATAATAATTAAAAAGTAATATTCAGAATTATTGTTTTCATTGTTTATTTTGTTTAATTGAATTGTAGTATATATTGTTTTATTTGTGTATTTTTATGGATTGATTGCTTGTAATATTCAGGGGTGCTGATCGCTGCCGTCACTATATGGTGGAGATGCAGAGCAATGGGAAGTATGTGATTCTCGGGGAGGATCGGGCTCATTCCTCTCTCACAGATCTGGTCCAGTATCACACTCAGGTGGGCATCAAGCCCTTCATGGAGCTGTTGACGGTGCCCTGCGGTCAGGTGAGTGTCCTGCGCTCCATTAAGGGCTTTCACAGCTGTTTGCTTCAGTGTATAGAGAGAGTAAGATTGGTTGGTTTGTGTCTGTGCAGATGTGCGATCAGGAACCTGACTATGAGGAGCTCAGAGCTTTCACATCATCATCATCATCATCATCATCGTTGCCAGCGGTGGAGCATCCTGCTGAGGATCAGGACATTGACACGGGTTCACATAAAGTACACTTACAGATGCAGAGACTCTTCCTGCCACCGGGAGGAAACTCAAACACAGACTCCCACAAACCACCGGTGCTTAAGCGCATCTCTGACCGCCGCAGACGCGTCGAAGCTCAGATGGAGCACAAGGACGACGATCCGACCGCCGAGAGCAGACCGTTCCCACGACTGTACCCGTCCATACGACTGGCCATGAGAGAAATACAGCAGATACAACAGGTACACACAGGACACACACAACATATATAGGCCGGGGTTAGTTGGCACAATTTTTACAGCGGTGAATGTTTCTTAGGATGAATTTCTTTCTTTCTTTCTTTTTATTAAGCTTGTTATTCCCATATA